>QRDG01000146.1:38528-246546 GCA_012064385.1 Puccinellia tenuiflora
AAAAATGCTTTGTGTTGAAAAAAATAGCTCGTTGTACCTGTTTGTAGGTACCCATGAGTCCCTTGAGATTGCCGGAATGTCGATTAACTTCCGTTCCGGCAAATTTCGGGTACTCCACATGTCCTCTTTTTAGCAAAGGTCATGCCAAAATTTTCTGTGAATATTGGTATGACTTCTGCTAAAAAATAGGACATATTTTTTATGAGTTTAAATAAACAATTTGAATTTTGCATGTTTATGTGAATTTTAATTATAGATTTATTATATAATGTGTAGCGACATGTCTCGGTATACTGGTGTGAGGGAAAAAGTTAGGAGTGATGGGAGCCGCATGTATCGATGTCAGATCCATATTGATGGGATCAAGCGCTGGGTTGGCCAGTGGCCATGCGAGGAGCAGGCGGCGCGCGCCTACGATTATTTTGCCATCCAGGAGTACGGGCATCGTGCATTGAAAAAGCTCAACTTCCCCGCGGATCGTCACCGCGCAGCCGATCCCGCGCCACGGAATTAGACACTTCACCAAGTCTATGGAGAAGGAGCACCGCAGGGCCGAGGAGCAGACCCCAGGACGACCCGCTCGTGAGGAGTCTCATGGAGGACCCGAATCTGCTGGCATATGAGTACGAGATGTTTGGGTCACAGGACGCTGGTGCGGGTCCTTCCCACGGTGCCGCTCCTTCCCAGGTGAAGGAGGAGAATTTCAGCTGGGACGAGGAGGAGGAGCTCGATATGTCAGATGACAGGTTCTGCGAGAACGTAGCCAAGTTAGCAGAGGATGATGAGGCCAAAGAGGCCGCCAAGAAGGCCAGGGGTGGCTAGCTAGATGATCGAGCACTTATCGTATTAGAGTTGATGTTTAGACTGTTTAATATAATATGCAACTTATTGTATTAGAGCTTATGTTTAGACTATTTTATGTCTACTATGATCTAAACTTAATATGTGTTTAATATATGCTTCGTATTCGAGTTTCTGATGTGTCTATGAAGTGACAAAGCCGATTATTTAAACTATGCCACGGTAAAGGTAAGGAAAGTGTCTACAATGCCTTGTAGTGTATACAATTGGAGTGTTTGTATTAATACATGGTCTTGTAGACACTCTTTTTGCCTTGTTTTGCACGGCAATGATATATGAGGCTTTCCATTGTTGATGTAGTGTAGTTTTGTACTGTGTTTTTGATAATGCCGATGATTAAACTGTTGTGGCACTATATGATTCAGGATGGTTCTAGCGAACCTTGTGAAATGCACAAATAAATATTTTGTGCATCATACTTGGTTCGCTTGGTCCGTCCCTGAAATGTGTGTCCAATTTTAATATGTATATGAGGAACAAATCCGAAATCATTTTGTTTCTTCTCTCTTTTTCCGAATGCCGATGATTAAAATGTTGTGACACTAGGTAGTAAGCCTGCAGGTCTTGTGAGCCTTGTGATATGCACAAGTAAAAGTCTTGTGCATCACACTTGGCTCACAAGAACCTGCAGATCTAGTTGTGTGTCCAGCCTAAGTATGAGGCACAAATCCAAGTCTTTTTTGTTTAGTTTTGTACTGTGTTTTTGATAATGCCGATGATTAAACTGTTGTGGCACTATATGATTCAGGGTGGTGCTAGCAAACCTTGTGATATGCACAAATAAACATATTGTGTATCTTATTTGGTTCGCTTGCTCCGTCCCTGAAATGTGTGTCCAATTTAAATATGTATGAGACACAAATCCGAAATTATTTTGTTTTTTCTCTCTTTTTCCGAATGCCGATTATTAAAATGTTGTGGCACTATGTGATTCAGGGAGGTGCTAGTAGACCTTGTGATATGCACAAATAAACATCTTGTGCATACTCTACTTGGTCCGCTTGCCCTGTTCCTGATCAATGTGTGTCCAATCTATATATGAGGCACAAATCCGAAATCATTTTGTTTCTTCTCTCTTTTTCCGAATACCGATGATTAAAATGTGGTGGCACTAGGTGGTAAGCCTGTAGGTCTTGTGAGCCTTGTGATATGTACAAGTAAAAGTTTTGTGCATCATACTTGGCTCACAAGATCCTGCAGGTCTACTTGTGTGTCTGACCTAAGTATGAGGCACAAATCCAAGTCATTTTTGTTTATTTTTGTAATGTGTTTTTAATAATGCCGATGCTTAAAATGTTATGGAACCATTGATTCAGGGTGGTGCTAGCGGACGATCTGCACAATAATCCAGGGTGGTGCTAGCGGACGATCCAGCTTCTAATTTGACGGTTACTGGATTGCAGTATGTCCATTAATATGGGACTTAGAATTATTATTTGGACTTAGCAAAATTTTAGTATTACTTTTGTAGCAAAATTTTGACTTAGGTGTTTTTAGTATTTTGTTCTCGGCGACGATGTTCATGTTGGACCAGAGGGGCGATGTGCGGGACTGGGCTCCACCGGGCTGGCACTGTGAGGTGCTACCTTCCGGGACGCACATCTTGATGTGGAATCCGGGTGACGTCGTCGACCCGGATCTTCTTTGGTGGCAGTCGCGTGGCCCACGCTCGGTACAGAGGGAGCCGGCCCCCGAGGAGGTGGTACGTCGCCGTATTAGGAAGGATGACGAGCACGTCCGTCGCTACATGTATCTATTGGATAGGAAGTATAGCAATACCTGGTCGTTTCTTAAGAGGGTTCCCTATCACGTGAGCTATGACTCTGTGAGGGTTCCTTCTCTTTGGATGCGCAGCGCCGGCGGCTCAGCACCCCGCGGCTCAGGAACCGGTCGAAGTTAGTTTGAGAGATTCATAAATGGGAGATGTATTAGTGATATTATTCGTGATCTATTAGGGTTAAATAAAAATGGACCCGAGCTATGTAACTTGTAATATGATGATAAAGTACTTGTAATGCATTCGATGATGAACTTCTATTTCGATGAACTTGTCTATTATACTGTACTGTGCACCTGTGTATACTGTATTATAAACTGTATAAACGTAAAAAAATTGATTTCCTGGAAATACAGAAAACCTTACCAGTGGCGCATCCCTACACTACCAGTGGCGCACGTCTACCAGTGGCGCATCCCTACACTACCAGTGGCGCATGTCTGCCAGTGGCGCATCTAACTGGTTGCGCCACGAGTAAATATTACCAGTGACGGGGTATTCGTGGCGCACCCTGATGCGCCACTGGGAAGGTTTTTTCCACTAGTGTATGCACATACTAATAGTGTGCGACCCACAAAACGCACGCTAGTAGTAAGTTGGCCCTGGTCTCCCCTGACGAAAAATAAGAATAGCGCGCGGCTCGCGGTGTCCACTACCAACAACACACACTACTAGTAACCATTAGTATTAGCATACATCCCACACCGCCGGCTACTAGTAAGTTGGCCCTAGTCTGCCTCCAGATTTGACTCCTCGGGACGCGTCGTGAACGTTGCAGTCCATCAACCGGCAGACAAACTACCTGCGCCAGTAAAACCAGAGCGGGTATGGGAGGCCACCCCTACCCATCGACACCGGCCATGACCCAAAGCTCAGGCCGTCGATGCACAACTCCATCCAACGTTGCGCCTAGGCCACCGATATAACGATGGATACACCGGGCCAGGGAGCCGTCGTACCAGGCCAGGGAGTCGTTGAAGGCGAGGCACCCTCCCTCACTGGTCTACGCTGCTGCCAGCCAAAGCCACCGTTCAACAAGATCTTCACCGCCGTCATCCTACAGGGTGACCTTCACCCATCGGACCCATCCGGCAGCTGACGGTGGGGGGGGGGGGGGGGGGGGATGTATGGAGGGGGCATAGGGGTTAGGGGCGGCGGCGGTGCACCTAGGGTTCCCCTGAGTCGCCCTGGGACATCGTGGGGGTTGGGTTATCTGCTTTCTACGTCAATGCACCTCTATTTTTCTACCGTTCATGTATATTCTCTAGAGAAAAGAATCTCAAGCCTCCTTCTAAAATTACAGTCTGTGATACTTAAGTTTGTATAAAGTAAAAAATTCTAAGACTATCTATCAGAGCATTTTATAATGGATCAGCCTTGTACATGACTTGTTACTTGTTTCGTATAATTCCATCGCTGCGTCCATAACCTTGGGCTGCAAGAGAAAACGACACCTTTTCTCACCACTAGGATGCGTAGATTTGAAGTATTCTTTCAATGTGGTATCTCCTTCCATCTTTGCTTTCCTCTGCCGAACCTGGACGGTTATGTGCGGATTAACTCCAGCGGCAGCAAGTAGCATTATTCCAATGTGATCTGCTTGTAACTCTTCCCTACATAGCATATATGTGTACATGTAAGAAATGTGTCATGCATCTTCCAACAACATGAACATATATTTTCGATGACCCGATAAACAGATAGAGAACATCATTGCACATAACCCAAAGCAAATATGAAACTTAGCTCGAAGGTTTATCATTTGATCGAGATGAAGCATAACTAACCTTCGCAGGAAGGGAAATAGGAGGGGTACTTCAGAGAGAAGAAAGAAGGGCAATATGAGGAGGACGAAGATTGGCATGTCTTCTACGATCTGAAGTAACCAGCAGCATATCCCTGAGTTGTGCCTAGCAATTACGTGCCCAACCTATACAAAAGGAAAAGAGAAAGTTGTAATTGACCACCGATGCACTTACACACCCACTAACTCTACGTTTCATTTTATACTCCCTTTGTTCCTAATTTCTTGTTGCCATTTGTACTATGGATTTGTACTAAATCAGTTCACTCTCCGGGACAATAAAAATAAAATATATGGAGTACTAAATTAGTACAAATAAATATAAAAAATTTATGAGTGTAGCACAACAATATACTATGTCACGAATAAATAATTATAGGGAAAACTTATAACACATGGCTTATACAAAAATAACTAACGGTGGCAAATATCTGTGAATATTAAGTTCATAGAATTTACTTCTTTGTCCTTCTAAGATGGGACAACATATTAACCTCAAACATTACATGCCATTATAACTTTTATACTAAATCAGTTCACTCTCTGCGACAATAAAAATGAAATAGTTGGAGTACTAAATTAGCACAAATAAATCTAACAAAAAATTACTAGTGTAGCACAACAATATACTATGTCACGAATAAATAATTAGAGGGAAAACTTATAACACATGGCTTATACAAAAATAACTAACGGTGGCAAATATCTGTGAATATTAAGTTCATAGAATTTACTTCTTTGTCCTTCTAAGATGGGACAACATATTAACCTCAAACATTACATGTCATTATAACTTTTATAGTAAATCAGTTTACTCTCCACCATACGAAAACTGAAATAGTTGGAGAACTAAATTAGCACAAATAAATCTAAGAAAAATTACAAGTGTAGCACAACAATGTACTATGTCAGAAAAAAATAATTAGAGGGAAAACTTATAACACATGGCTTATACGAAAGTAACTAGCAGTTGAAAATATATGTGAATATTAAATTCCTAGAATTTACTTCTTTGTCCTTCTAAGATGGGAAAACATATTAATCTCAAACATTACATGTCAGTATAACTTTTATACTAAATCATGCCACTCTCCACAACAATAAAACTGAAATAGTTGGACTACTAAATTAGTACAAATAAATCAAGAAAAATACGATTGTAGCACAACAATATACTATGTCACAAAAAATTAATTAGAGGGGAAACTTATAGCACATGGATTATACAAAAATAACTAGTTGTGGCAAATATATGTGAATATTAAATTTATAAAATTTACTATCTTTTGTCTTTCTAAGATGGGACAACATATTAACCCTAAACATTACATGTCAATATAACTTTTATACTCCCTCCATCCCAAAATATAAGGCGCTATTTGTATGATGTTTGACTTTGACGAATAATACATACTAAATTATATGGACTGAAAAATATATAAATTGTACCGTTCGACTCGTCTTGCCACATTATTTCATTCCATATATCATCATACTAATTTCTTAGACATATTATAAATCTAAATCATAGTTAAAGTTGTACGACGTTGAACTGTGAAATTTAAGGGCGTCTTATATTTTGTGATGGATGGAGTACTAGAATGTGTAGAATTGTTTTCCAAAAACATTCTACATAAAAATTCTCTAAAAGAGATAAAGGTGTATATTAACCCTGCTACAAAAAAACACTCTGGAAATAAGAAACCACTGTTAGAGATAATTAATACCGGTACTAGTTCATGTATGTCAAACACAACCAAGATCTGGCCGGTCCATCTATTCATCAATAAGAAAAATCACGGCTATATGTAATTTGCACCTCATGCGCGAGCGAGACGGCGATCTCGTGATCCTTCCCGAAGTGCTTGAGCAATCCAGCCTAGACTATGATCTTGCCGGCACCTGGGTAGCACTCTGCGTGGATCTCCTCGTCTTCGACGACGATCAGCTCCCAGTTGAGCAAGTTGATCCACTGTAGCCCTTCATCATGGGGATGCGTTGACGTCCGTGCCGCCGCATTGGCCTGCCTGAGGACGAGACCGCGGTGGGCGGCGTGGATGATCTCGTCAAGGATGCGGCGGACGCGGATGGTGTCGTCGTGGTTAGGACCGAGAATCTTGGTGGCATGCTCCTTCTTGTTGGCCCTAACTATGAATCGGGAGAGAAGAAGGGGAGGTGTGTTTGAACTTGTGAACAAGTGTTTGCCTCAATTTTCTCCTTATCACAGGGTATATGTAGAGGACATTACAAATATCTGGCTAGATATTTCCCAGCCATGGGGCAACCCTATCCACAAAAGGACAGGTGTTCCTCTACTGCGCGGGCCTACATAGGTGTCCAGCGACACCTGTGTTTCTAAACCCTTCTACCAGGATCTAGACCGCCAACACCCGCGCTGACGTGTCCTCGGGTAGGAGTCGAGAGTTCGACTCCCCGTACCCGGATACTAGTGCACCTGCAGGACCCGATAATTACTCGAGTCCCAGTTACCTACTACTACTGTCGAGTCAGAACAAACTCCGACTCGACGACTCGGCTCGGGACAATCCCCGAGTCGGTACACTGGCTTGGGTCCCTCGGACCCGAAAAGCTGTCGACTCCTCTGAGCCGGCCCAGAACACAAGCCTATTCTAACAATCACTCCCTAGGCTTGAGTTCCGGTGACACCTCTACCATGACGATACTTGAGCACAGCTCCGCCAGGCGTACTCGTCCAAGTGGCTTGGTCAGCATGTCCGCGAGTTGATGTTCGGTGGGTACGAACTCCAACTCGATCTTCTTCGCCTCCACACAGTCTCGAATGAAGTGGTACTTCAGCTCGATGTTCTTGGCGAGCGCGATTGCCGACTTGTTGTCGACCTTGAGCACCACCTGCTCAGCTTCGCCGCTACTGAACTCGGCCAGCAGCCGAGAGAGCCAGATCCCCTGGCAAGCAGCCGTGGCAGCAGCCACGTACTCGGACTCGCAGCTCGAGAGAGCACGACCGACTGATTTTGTGACTGCCAGGTCACTGGGCTTCTCCCTAGAAAGAACATCGTGCCAGACGTACTCTTGCGTGAGTCGACGTCCCCACCCAAGTCGCTGTCGCTGTAGCCGACGAGGCGTGGTGCACCTGCACCTCTGCCATACCTACATCCGAGTCGAGGCGACCATGCGATGTATCGTAGGATGTGCTTCACGGCCGCCAAATGCTCTTGACTTGGCGCCACCATGAAGCGAGACACGAACCCGACTGCGAAAGTCAGATCTGGTCGAGTGTGCACCAACTACCGGAGGCTCCCGATGATGCTCCGGTACTCGGTCGAATCCGTCGGTGGAGCCGTGCTGTTCTTGGACAGCTTGAAGAGCGGCTCCATGGGCACCTGGCAGGGGTTGGACCCGGCCATCCCTGCCTTCTCCAGCAGCTTCTGGGCGTAGGCCGCCTGCGAGATGTCGATCCCGCTCGGCCCTTGTCGGATCTCAATGTCGAGGTAGTAGCTCAGCAGCCCGAGGTCGGACATCTGGAACAGGCTCTGCATCTCCAGCTTGAACTTTTCGATGTCGCTGGAGTCGGAGCCCGTGATCACCAAGTCATCGACGTAGACTCCGATGAGGAGTCGAGTCGGCGTCGCGCCCCGCGCATACATGCCATACTCCGACTCGCACCTGGTGAAGTCGAGCTCGACGAGGCATGCGTCGAGCTTGGTGTTCCATGCCCTTGGCGCCTGCTTGAGGCCGTAGAGCGCCTTGTCGAGTCGGAGCAGCAGGTGCTCCTTCCCCTTTGCAGCGAAGCCGGCAGGCTGCTGCACGTACACCTCTTCCTCCAACTCGCCGTTGAGGAAGGCTGACTTGACGTCCATGTGATGAACGTCCCAACCCGAGTCTGCGGCCACCGCCAGCAGGAGCCGGATAGACTCGAGTCGGGCCACGAGAGCGAAGACCTCGTCGTAGTAGACCCCGTGCTGCTACACATAACCCTTCGCCACCAGGCGAGCTTTGTGCTTAAGGACCTCGCCGTGCGCGTCCTTCTTCACCTTGTAGACCCACTTCAGGCCGATCGCGCGGTGACCTGGTGGTAAGGTGGCAAGCCGCCAAGTCGAGTTGGACTCGATGGCCTCGAGCTCCTCCTGCATCGCACGCCTCCAGCTGGCATCCGATTTGGCCTCATCGAACGAGCCGGGCTCTTCGGAGGCGAGGAAGTGGAGCTCCTCGTCCGGCTCCTGAGCCGGACCTGCGTCGAGCATGTTCTGCAGAGTGCGGAACCGGTGCTCGAGCTCGGTGTCGTCTTCTGCATCAAGCATACTTGCATACCTTGATGGTACCCCGGTGACAACCGGAGTCGAAGTCTCAGCTGTCGGGTACCTTGGTGTTGTTGGAGAACCGGCTGGGGGCGACCCACTCCCGGCTCCTAGAGTCGGGGAAGTCGGACCTGGAGAGGGCGGCGAGTCGGGTCCAGGACCCGCACTCCCGTCCCCTGGAGTCGGCTGTGGCTCGAACACCATGTGCTCGACCGTGAAGGAGTCCGCTCCAAACGTGTTCACCGGAGAGTCCGGTGAACTCCAGTCACAACGCGCGTTCTCGTCGAACACCACGTCGCGGGTGATGGCGATTGCGCCTGTAGCCGAGTCGTAGGCCCGATAACCCTTCGTGCCGGATTCATACCCCACGAAGATCATCGGCTTGCTGCGATCGTCGAGCTTCTTCAGCCCGGGCCGCGTCTCTCTGACATGCGCCATGCTCCCGAACGTGCGCATGTAGTGCACATCCGGCTTGCGGCCATGCCAGGCCTCGAACGGCGTCATGCCGTCCACACTCTTGGTGGGCGACCTGTTCAAGATGAACAAGGCCGTCGACACCGCCTCACCCCAGAACTCGCCGGGGACTCTCTTGGCCTTCAGCAGAATGTGGGCCATGCCCACAATCGTCTGGTTACGTCGCTCCACGACGCCGTTCTGCTGCGGGGAGTAAGGAGCCGTCAGGTGACGCTCCACTCCGAGCTCCGCGCAGTATGCCGTGAAGGAGCCGGAGGTGAACTCGCCTCCGCGATCCATCCTCAGCGTGCGCAGCTTGCAGCTGGACTCCGACTCGGCTCCCGCCTGGAGTCGGATGATGGCGGCTGCGGCCTCGTCCTTCGTCGCAAGAAGGGCGAGCCACATGTACCGCGTCAGGTCGTCGACAAGCAAGAGGAAGTACCTCTTGCCGCTTGGAGTCGCCGGGGTGACCGGCCCGCAGAGGTCACCATGGACCAGCTCGAGTCGCTCCTTCGCCCGGAACTTCGCCTGCTTGGAGAAGGAGGCTCGCCGCTGCTTCCCTGCTAGGCAGGCGTCGCAGAGCTGGTTCACGTGCTCCACCAGAGGGAGGCCACGCACCATGCCGCCTTTCGCGAGTCGGTGCAGGCTGTCAAAGTTGAGGTGCCTGAACCGCGCATGCCAAGTCCAGGCCGAGTCGGCACCTGCGTGCACTGCCAAACACACCGGCTGGGCGACTCGCGCTGTCAGCTTGTACATCCGGTTCGGCTCCCGCCTGACCTTCACCAGGAGCTTCCGCTCCCTATCACGCACTCGGAGGAGCCCGTCCTCGATCAGCACCTGGCAGCCATTCTCGTCGAATTGGCCCAGGCTGATGATCTGCGTGTTCAACCGGGGTATGAGGTACACCCCGGTGATGGCCCGGTGCTCGCCTGACTTGCAGATGAACAGCACCGTCCCTTGCCCGCAGATGTCGAATCGCGAGCCGTCGCCGAACTTGACGGTTCCGACGATGCTGGTGTCGAGTTCCGCGAATGCGGCGTGGTCACCAGTCATGTGATTGGTGGCGCCCGAGTCGAGGTACCAGACGCCCTCCTTGGCGTCCCCTCCTTGCCGCAGGTTGACCAGCGCCTTCTCCTCCAGAAGGAAGAGGGTCGACTCCTTGCGAGTCGACAGGGCTGACTCCTCCCGAGTCCCCTTCTTCGGCTCCTCCTGAGCCGGCATGTTCCACTCCGCGACCCAATGGATCCGGGGGTGCTCCTTCGGAGGAGTCGACGCTCCCTCCGACTCCGCCACCGGTCGAGTCCGTGACTCTGCCACCGGTCGAGACGAGGGTGCCGCCTCCGATGCGCCCGACTCCGCCGGAGTCGACGCTGGGAGTTGCGGGGCAGACACCACGGTGCACGCCTGCATCATGAGCAGCGCGTCATCGTTGTCGCCTCCGCCGCGCACGAGGTGGGTCTCGCCCTGCTCGCGCTTCTTCTTGCGGCAGTCTCGCGCCCAGTGGCCGACGACTCCGCAGTACCGACACGAGTCCTTCGTGTCGCGGTTCCCGGTGCCTCTCGCACCCGGGTTGCCCTTGCCGCGTCCGCGCGGCTTGCCGCCGCTGCGTCCGGCTTGGCTGGACGATGAGCCTCCATCTCGCAGCTTCATCCGCGCAAACCACTCCTCTTCAGAGAGAAGTAGCTTACCGGCCTGCTTTGCCTCCGGCTCCTCCTACTCGTAGCGCTCCTCAGCTGCCTTGAGCCGGCCGATGAGCTCTTCGATGGAGAGCGTGTCGAGGTCGAGCAGGGTCTCCGGCACAACGGAGAGGAACTTACGAACGACCTCCGGCTCGCCGATGGTGACTCTGAGTACGCCGAGCTGCGACACGAGGGACGATAGGCGCATGCCGAAGTCGTCGATGTCCTCCCCGTCCGCGAACTTGATGCACTCGAGCTACTTCTTCAGCGCCGATTCCTTCGCTTCACGCACCCGGGTCACCTCGAGTCGCATGGTCTTCACCGTGTCCCAAGCTTCCTTCGCCGTCTTCTTGGCGGCGAGGGTGGAGATCTTCTCTAGCGGGACGGAGCGCAGCAGATACTCCATCGCTGCGCGGTCCGTCTCGCGCTCCGGCGTCCCGTCGCTGACGGCGACCCAGACCTGGCGCGCCTCCAACATGACCTGCATAAGGAGGGCCTCGTAGTTCGACCGCGTGAGCATCGGCCATGAACCACCGGAATCACGGACAACTCGCTGGAGTACCACCGAGCTTCCGCCGGCCTTCTGCTCCTCCTCCGCGAGCTTGCCTGCTCCGGGAACGAGCGCACCTGTCTCTGGTGCCATCTCAAAACTCACAAGGCTCTGATACCAATTGTTGGCCCTAACTATGAATCGGGAGAGAAGAAGGGGAGGTGTGTTTGAACTTGTGAACAAGTGTTTGCCTTAATTTTCTCCTTGTTATTCACAGGGTATATATAGAGGACATTACAAATATATGGCTACATATTTCCCAGCCATGGGGCAACCCTATCCATAAAAGGACAGGTGTTCCGCTACTGCGCGGGCCTACACAGGTGTCCAGCGACACCTGTGTTTCTAAACCTTTCTACCAGGATCTAGACTGCCAACACCCGCGCTGACGTGTCCTCGGGTAGGAGTCGAGAGTTCGACTCCCCGTACCCGGATACTAGTGCACCTGTCGGACCCGATAAATACTCGAGTCCCAGTTACCTACTACTACTGTCGAGTCAGAACAGACTCCGACTCGACGACTCGACTCGGGACACTCCCCGAGTGGGTACACTGGTTTGGGTCCCTCGTACCCTGTCGACTCCTCTGAGCCGGTCCAGAACACAAACCTATTCTAACACTTCTTGAACTCGGCGAAACGGGCCTCGTCCTGCTCGCGCATCTGTTGGTGAGAGAGCAGCGCCAAGTGGGTGCGGCCGGTGAAAGGCTCCATCTTGCCGTACCGGAGGCGGGCCGCGGTGTACGCTCCGATGGCCAGGGCCGTCGCCGCGATGAGCTTATGCGGGGCGGCCGGTATGTGTCGGTATAGCTGATGTGGCGGCGGTCCGGTGATGTGGTGGGCGGACCACTCGGAGGAGATGACTAGGCGGCATCACCGGGAGACGGTGGTGGGTGGGCAGCGGTTGCTGCAGAGCAGGAAGAGACGACGGGAGAGGACCGATCGCGAGCTATTCGTTACCATCTTCTTCCTCGTCGTCGATATGATATGGATCGATCGATTCCAACACAAGAACGAGACACGTTGTAGCGTACGACACGTTTAACCTTTTTTTTTTTGACAGGCACGTTTAACCTTTTTTAGGGCAAGTACGACACGTATATATATATATTTTTTGGGAAATACGACACGTTTATATAACTGTGATACGATTGATCCAGTCGGCCCTGAGGCAGGAAAAGACGGCCGACTATCTACCAAAAGTTCAATTGGGCTGGATTTGGATGGGCTTCCGTTAACTGATTAATCGACTGTCACCTCACCAGCCAGACAGAACTTGCTCGCTCTCCTCCACCGCAACGCTCGGCGACCTGAGCCGTTCGTCCTCCCCACAGTAGGACGAAAGAGAAAATAATATAAAAACTGAACAAACTTGAAATATAAAATAAATTTGTAACTGAACAAATTTGAAATTAAATAATTTTGTATTTGAACAAATTTAAAATCCAAACAAAATATGAATTTGAACAAATTCAAAATCTGAACGAAACAACAGTAAAGAAAAATGAAAGTAATAAAAATGAAAAGCAAAAGAACATTCTTTTAATTTTTTAAATGCAGATTTTCACAATTTGAACATTTTTAAAATCTGAACATGTTTTGAAAATTTGCAAAATATGAACATTTTTTATTTTGAACATTTTCAATTTGAACAATTTTCAAATTTAAAAATATTTACAAAAAAGTTCGAACATTTTTTACTTCAAACAATTTTTAATCTGAACAACTTTTAAATTTGGACTTTTTAAAATCCGAAATTTTATTAAATATGAATATTTTCAAAATCATACACAAATGACAAAAAAGAAAACGAAAAATAAACAAAAAAGAAAAATAAAAACGAAAGGAAAACAAAAAAATACGACTTTAAAAATAGGAACATTTTAATAATTTATACATTTTTTAAACATGGACATTTTTTAGAAAATAAAAAAATTTCAAATCTGAATATTTTTTAATATGAACAAATTTCAAATTTAAACATTTTCAAAAATTAAATATTTATTGAAAATATTTTTAATAATTAAATATGAATTTGAACATTTTTAAAATATGAACATTATTAAAGAATGAATATTTTAAATAATTTTGTATTTTAACAAATTCAAAATCCAAACAAAATTCGAATTTGAAAATATTAAAAAACTTAACGCAAAAAATGAAAAGAAATATTTTCAAAAAATAGAACATTTTTTAAAATTCAACATTTTTTAATGTGAACATTTTTAAAATTTGAACATTTTCAAAATCTATTTGTTTTTCAAAATTTAAACATTTTTCAAAGTTGAACATATTTTTAATATGAACAACTTTCGAATTTGAACATTTTTAATATCTGAACATTTTCAAAATTTAAACGTTTTTTTAGACTTGAACATATTTTAATCTGAACAATTTTCGAATTTGAACATTTTTTAAATCTAAATATTCATAAAAAATGGATATTTTCAAAATCATATAAAAGTAATGAAAAAATAACAACGAAAATAAAAGAAATGAAAAAACTGAACAAACTTGAAATATAAAATAAATTTGTAACTGAACAAATTTGAAATTAAATAATTTTGTATTTGAACAAATTCAAAATCCGAACGAAATATGAATTTGAACAAAATCTAAATCTGAACGAAACAACAGAAAAGAAAATGAAAGAAATAAAAAAGAAAAGAAAAAGAAATTTCTTTTCATTTGTTTTAAATGCACATTTTCAAAATTTGAACATTTTTAAAATCTGAACATGTTTTGAAAATTTGCAAAATATGAACATTTTTATTTTGAACATTTTCAATTTGAAAAATTTCAAATTTAAAAATATTTACAAAAAAGTTTGAACATTTTTTGCAAAATATGAACATTTTTTAACTTTTAAATTTGAACTTTTTAAAATCCGAAGTTTTATTACAGATGAATATTTTCAAAATCGTACACAAATGACAAAAAAGAAAACGAAAAATAAACAAAAAATAAAAAGAAAAACAAAAGGAAACCAAAAACATGGACTTTAAAAATAGGAACATTTTCACAATTTATACATTTTCAAAACATGGACATTTTTTTAGAAAATAAACAATTTTCAAATGTGAATATTTTTAAATATGAACAACTTTCAAATTTAAACATTTTCAAAAATTAAATATTTATTAAAAATATTTTTTCCAAATTATATACAAGTGAAAAAAATGAACACGAAAAAATAAAAAGAAAACAAACAGAAAATAAATAATTAAACGAAAACAAAAATTGAAAGAAAAAGAAACAGAAATGAAAATGAAAAATCATAAAGTAAAATAAAAATAAAAAATAAAAAGAAAAGAAAAGAAAAGGAAGAAAACAGAAAAAAATAGGAAACACAAACTTGGGCCGGCCCATTGTGGCGCGGGGGTGCGCGGCGCCAGCCCCCCGCGCCGCTAAAGGCGGCAAATAGGGATTGCCGCAACGCCTGGCGACCTAAGCCGTTCGTCCTCCCCACATTAGTACGAAAGAGAAGGATTTTAGATATAGGGCACATCCTCATGGGTAGTAATGTCGTGAATTTGTTTTTTTTTTGGCACGCGAGTATGGCAGATAGTATTGCTCTCTTCTGCTATTAGGGGCCAAATATATCTGCAACACACACTGATCATAAAATAACCAGAACATTAGCAGCTGTTTGTGGGAGAGAAAAGGAAAACAAATGGCATCATCCCGTTTAGAATGATTCTTGCTTTGGCGGACATCTAAATACTGGTCCTAGATGAATTTTGAGTAGGATAGAATATTTGAATTGATCCTAGCCAAGTGTATGTTCATGGGTCGGAGCTGCTGCTACTAGGCTAGCTAATTCTCTCTTCATAAACAAACTTTCGAAAAATGTCCCTTGTGCAACTGCTTTATATGTTACTGTATCCATTGGCTTATTGATCTGCAGATTTGGGGGCAAAATATGTTTATTTTCCTAGTTAGTCAACTGAACAAAAAATTATGTAAATCAAAGACGAGCCTATATCGGTGGATTAACTGCAAGTGGTTGCAATGCAATGTCATGTACTGACGGTCAACACCGATTTTACTGAACAAAATGACATTCCGTTCTAGGTTAATTATACAGATCAAAATCCAGTCTGAAACTAGCAAGGAAGCTCTCATGCAGCTCCAGGGAGTCTGGTTCGCCTTCACACAGGGGCGGATCCAGGATTTAACCATAGGGGGGGCCGGCGAATTAGACATTGACCATAAAAACGATACACCATGAAAATATATCTCTTGCAAGACCTTGACCATCTAGGGGCTCCTCTATAATCTTTGTCTCCTCGGTTGGATTTGCATTTTTAGCTTTAGAGTCGGAGGTAGAACCAACCGGCTTAAAAAAATTACTAATTGGTGGTGCTTTCTCTTCATGACAATAACTCTACTAACACAAAATAATCCATAAGATTAAGTTTGGGAGCTCCTTATTTTTGAAAGAATACTTCGGTTTTCAGAAATATTGAAGTATTAAATAATTGGGTTAAGTGCATTTTTGGTCCCTCAAGTGTCCTAAAAGTCTAATTTTCGTCCTTACTCGGTTTAATGATGGTAGGCCGTTTTTTTATGGTTTTTTTTGCCACCGTGGACAGGGATTTGACTAGATTTCTCCACCTAGACTCATATGACGTGGGATCAGTTATTATCAATTAGCATCACCCGCGAGTTTGACGACACGATCTCAATCAACTCCCATTACGCATCCTTCCTCGTCCCAATACCTAGCGAGGGCGGCGGCGGCTGACACAGCTAGGGCGGTGGCGGAGGCTGACACAACCAGCGCGAGGCCGGCGGCGGCTGACGCGACGAGAGCGTGGGCGGTGGCGGTGGCGGTGGCTGACACAACCTGCGCGAGGGCGGCGGCGGCGGCGAACACGACGAGGACGCGGGCGTCGGCTGAAACGGAGAGGGCGGCTCGCTGCGCCGGGTAGGAAAGGCGTCGGCGCAGGCCGGCGGAGACGTTGGCTTGAATCCCAAACATACTGAGTGTCAGTCGAACCTGCTATTATAACCATTGAGTTTGGTTATTGTCCGTACAGCTTGAATCAATTGATTGAACTAAGCCTGCAGCCCAGGATGAATCAATTTAGCATTGCTAACTTTGTATTTGATTCGCATTCGTGCAGGTTTATAATGGATCCTTTGGAGTTTGTTGCAGTACGGTTTCACTTCAATGGATCGTACAAACAAACTGGAGCACATATACAATACATAAAGGGCATTGAGGAGATAGTTCAGGTGGAGCGCGATAAGATGTCCCACCCGGAGATAAGAGGGCACTTTAAGGATATTTTGCAGGCTCGTGGAGAAGATGTTCGGAAGGCGGAAGGCTGCCGTTATTACTGGTTGCTGCCTGGTAATGGTTTGGTGCAGCTATATGATGATAGTAGCTGCAACCAAATGGAGAAGTCTACTGTAGGGTGCAATGTTGCTGATATTTTTGTGGCTGATGTATATGAGCACTTACAAACGAGTGACCATCAAAGTGGTATTGGGGAGATTGATGAGATGAATGCGTATTACACAAGTCCAAATAAGAGGAACAGTACTACAAAGAAGAAAGGGAAGGAGAAACTACAAGAGAATACTGATGAAGATGAAAGCTCGGACAGTGACTATATGCCTAGAGATGATAGCTCCTCTGAAGATGATGATGAAGTCAGAGAGATCAATAACCGTTACAAAGATGTCAAGAAAAAAATGAAGACAGGCCAGCTTGAACATTTGGATGATGTACTCATTGATTGTGCACATGTAGGAACAAAAAAGCTTGTTGGTGATGAAGATGTCAGTGATAACACTTCTTACGCAGAAAGTAGTGAATTTGATGATTCATTTGATGAGGTGGACAATGATGGGTCAATTGTCATGCGGCCATCTGGGTATAGAAGATTTAAGGAAACTGAAGGTATGCCAGAGTTCTCCCTTGGCATGAAATTTGGGTCCAAGCAAGAATTCAGACAAGCCATGATCAAGTATGGCATTGGAACAAAAAAAGTCATTAAATTTCATAAGAATGATGCCATTAGATGTGTGGCTGTTTGCACTTGGAACACATGTCCTTGGTATTGCAGACTTTCTTCAACAACCTTAACTCATTCATGGCAGATTACCACTTTTAATGATGTTCATACTTGCCCACAAAGGAAGGATAACAAGCTAGTTACCTCATCTAGGATAGCGGCAAAATATTATAAGCTAATAAGAGCAAATCCAACATGGAGGATAGATAGTATGCAAGCCCATATCCAGGAAGAGATGTTTGCAAACATTAGCATATCTAAGATCAAAAGAGCTAAAAAAATAGTAATGACCAAGTGGTTGGATGCTAAGAAGGAGCAATATGCAAGAGTACATGATTATCAGGAAGAATTGTTGAGGAGCAACCCTGGGAGCACTGTTGTCGTGACAAATGTGCAGCAACCAGGTGATGAACCACCATTATTCGGGATGATGTATGTATGCCTTGATGCACTTAAGAGAGGGTTCATCGCTGGATGCAGGAAGGTGATAGGTCTAGATGGTTGTTTCTTCAAGGGTTCCACTAATGGAGAGCTTTTATGTGCTATTGGGAGGGATGCGAACAACCAGATGTACCCTGTGGCTTGGGCTGTTGTTGATAAGGAGACAAATGAGTCTTGGGATTGGTTTGTACGCTTGTTTTTCAGAGATGTCAAGGTTGGGGATGGACAAGGCTGGGTCATCATCTCAGACCAACAAAAAGTAAGTACAAAAATATTTGTTTGATTAATAACTAGCGTGTTAAACTCACATATGGATTCTTGTTGTTTTGTAGGGAATTCTTAATGCCGTGAAGAATTGGGCCCCTATGGCTGAGCATAGAAACTGTGCGAGGCACATATATGCAAATTGGAGGAAGACTTACAAGAAGAAAGAATTTCAGAAAAAATTCTGGAAGTGTGCTAAGGCGCCTAGTGTAATTTTGTTCAACCTGGCAGTTGCAAAGCTTAAGCAAGCTACAAGAGAAGGAGGTAGAGCAGTCATGAAAACCGACCCTCACCATTGGAGTCGAGCATACTTCAAATTGGGGTCTAACTGTGATTCGGTGGATAACAACATGTGTGAGAGCTTCAACAAATGGATAGTGGAAGCTCGGTTCTTCCCTATCATTAGCATGCTTGAGGCCATAAGGAGGAAGGTAATGGTGAGAATTCAAGAACAAAGGTACAAATCGGTTGGGTGGACAGAACCTATTTGCCCAAACATCAACAAGAAGTTGAACACTTACATCAAGCTTTCAGAAAAATGCAGTGCCGTTTATAATGGGGAGGACAAGTATGAGGTAATGTATTTTGATGTTCATAGATTCACTGTCGATCTCAGCGAGAAAACATGTAGCTGCAGATATTGGCAGCTTTCTGGCCTTCCCTGCCCACACGCAATAGTGTGCATCCACCATAAAACCAACTCCTTAGATGACTATGTGGCACCTTGCTTCAGAGTTAGTGAATTCAAGAAGACATATGCTTATTGTTTAAACCCTGTAAATGGCATGCCATTGTGGCCTAAGTCGAGAAGAGCTCCTCCTATAGCACCTGGTTATGTGAAAATGCCAGGCAGACCCAAAAAGGAGAGAAGGAGAGAATCTCATGAGAAGCGCAAGACAACAAGAGTTACAAAAGTTGGCACTGTTTCAAAGTGCTCGGTGTGCAGGTGTTCTGGTCACAACAAGTCGACGTGCAAAAATCCTGGAGGTGGGCGAGCTTCAGGCGCACAAGCATCACAACCACCTGTAGGTGCGCCAGCTCCATCCGAGCAGAATGTGCAAGAATCACAGCAGAGCACAGCTCCATCAAGAAAGAGGAAGTTATCTTCAAAGAGTAATGTAAGATTCATATATGTTTTTCATCTTTTTTTTGTATTTTAGACAATAATAACGAAATCACTAAGTGTTTTTCATGTTCAGCCGGAGGTGGCAGAAGCAAGCAGTAGCAGGAAGGTTGCATCTATGAAGTTGAATGCCTCAGTGCAGAGAAGCTCAAATATATCCATCAGTGTGACATCTAGTTCTGGAAGAGGTCAAGCAACAACCGCACAACCATCTACAAGGCCTAAGTTACCACATCTTTGCCTAGAAGACTAAGAGTGCAAGGAAGATGGTTTGATCCTTTTGTAATAAGCATTTTATTACGTGTTCAGTGTGTTTGATGGCAGACCTTAGCCTTTTGTTCCAGATTTTGTAATGACGTTTTATTCAACATCTTTGTGTGGTCTCAACCAAACATGATATTTTTTCATTCCAGATGAGATATCTCTGCAATGTAAATTTTTGCCATATTTTCCCATACCTGAATGCACAGCAAAAGCAGGAAAATCATGTCCAAAATATCTGTATAGTTTGCCAATTTCCTGTTCGATTTTGCTGGACTTGTTCCACAAATGTAATGTACCTCTTAGAACTGAATGCACACAGCAAGCACACATAATATCCATAGCTTTTCGCAAATAACCATTTACATTGCAAAATATCCTCCTCTAATTCGCTAACACTACCATTTACAAATGCAGCCTACAGTTTCGTGACTGTAATCACGAGAGCTGCAAATACAAAAAATAAAAATCAGACAACATCAACACGTTTTGACTCTCTACTTCCACAACACTCTCTTTTAGATCCAAGATCTTTCACCATCTTTCTAGGTAACATCATCATCCCTACTTTGTGCTTCAATTCAGAACATGCACAATGCATCAACAAATCCAAGAATTCAGCTTGGAAGCCAATCTCCTTGTACACTCACGTAACTCAACTGCCATCAAACATTACATACAAAAATTAGATAGCCAAAAGGAAACACCAAGAAAGCTTGTAACAATGGCCTTCAGCCAGAACATACCCTGTTCAAGAAATAAGGTAGCACATACCCTGGGTGTTGCGCAACGCTCCTGTGTGCGGCAGCGCAGACTGTCGTCGGGCGTGGCGAAGCTAGCATGTGGCTTGGTTGCCACTGCTGGCCGGAAAGCTCAGGCACGGAAGGACGCGCGTGAACGATGGACGCCGGAGGACTCACTCGCCTGATGTGTGCGGCGGCGCGGATCCTCGCCGGGAATGGCGGCGCTCGCCGACACATGGCGTTGGTGGTCGGGGACGCCTCTAGCACAGACCGCCGCCGCGAGCAGCATCTTCCAGAGCTATGGTTTCTCGCAAGAGATCGAGATGCAACGGGATTCCTCGCGAGAGATCGAGACGCGCGGGTGATGCTAATTGATAATAACTGATCCCACGTCATATGAGTCTAGGTGGAGAAATCTGGTCAAACCCCTGTCCACGGTAGCAAAAAAAACCATAAAAAAACGGCCTACCATCATTAAACCGAGTAAGGACGAAAATTAGACTTAATTAAGTGTTTGGGAGCCGGTTTAGACCAGAATAAACTTGAGGGACTAAACTTTGACTTTTAGGACACTTGAGGGACCAAAAATGCACTTAACCCTAAATAATTTAAAGTGTTTGGGTCTAGTAAATACTGTGGTCTAGAAACTGAAGTATACTACAATTTTTTTTGCAGTATTAAAGACTTCAGCCCTGACTTCTTTTGTTCTAATTGGAGAAATAGTAGTTTTTTTACCCGGACAATTGAATATTTCGTTTTCTAAATACTATGGTTTAAGATAAACGGAGCTCTCAAACGAAAGCCTAAATTGTTATGCATAGCCAAAGCCAATAAAACTAGCAAGTAGCAATTACTGGATTCGAACAAGCTAGCATGTAAAAAATGCATAATACCTTGGAAGTAGGAGTGATCAGGCTACAGATTGAAGTGGACGCGGGACGTGCGGAATGGCCGCAGTCGTAGTTAAGGACGGTCGAATCGGTGGTGGCAGCGGCGATGCGCAACGGGAGCCGGTGCAAAACGTCAAGATGATGGCGGCGGCTGGGCAACGGCGCGCACGCGGAGATTCATGATCGGTGCAAGATCAGATTGTGGATTCGTGTCGTCGTGCCTCGTGTGCGTAGACTAGTACAGGAAAGTCGTCTGATCTTGTACGGCCATCGATTGATTCAGTATGCCATGACCTAGGCTCTATGTACGTGTCATTGGACATTGGCCCTTTGCTAATGCTTTGGGCTTGGGCCCAATCAAGTGATCGCTCGGCTGGGACACGATTACGGTTAGGCTTTGTGCTAATAGGAAGAGCGTATATATACGTGTAAACTACTGGCCACTGCTTCCTGTCGTTCGGGGGGGGGGGGGGGGGGGGGGGGCGAACCATGGGGGTGGCAGGCCACCGCTCGTCCCCCCTGGATCCGCCTCTGCCTTCACAGGTGGATTCTATGATGAAACGATGCGTACATTTCAGGAGATTAAGAAGAAAGGTGTCCGCGTGTCCAGTTGCAGCGTGGTCATCATCAGCAACAAAACGCTCATCGCTGGCAGAAGCTGAGACCCGCATGCCGATGTGTACACTATACCGTTCGTTGTCATCGGAAAGTTGATTTGTTTCCTTGACCAAACACTCCACTGAATTCATCACTAGTGAACTGTTCGTTTGTTGTCCTCGAATTGTTCTTCCCTAGATCGTACACTTGAGGATGAGTACACTGATTTTCACTACATAAGCCAAGTGGGTGGATAATGCTGAGTTTGTGCTTGTGAAAATATGTGGATGCATAATCTATCTGGATGTCACCAGTAGGACACTGCGATGGCAGAGAATGATCGATATTTCAGTGACATCGATCCATTGGTGATGATTTGGCTTTCCATGTTCGCTGGGCTCAAGGATGATCCTGCAAATTCGTTTTGGCCTAGATTACTTGTTTATTGCTCTTGTTGATGTTATTTGCACTGTTTGGTATATGATTGACTACTTAGGGCATTCTAACAAGAACGGAAATATGCCCATCTGGCAGGGCATTTAACCTGTAGTGTTGTATTATATTGCTGGACCAAATTTCATCATGTTGATCTCTGAGTGCACATAAAATTTGTACCAGCCACTTGCCTTTTTAGTCGATTTGTTATTTTGACATTTACCTCTAACTTTATCCTTACTCTGTTTTCTCTTATACAGAAATGTCATATGAAGAACAAAGGTATCATGAGGTTTTTAAATCTATGTTCAAGGAAGAGGAGAGCAGTTCTAACTTTGTCTACTACGCTATGTAACGTGAGCAGGTACACCTGTCCTTATAGCTGTTTGTGACCGAGATCTTTGTTTCATGGACAAGACTCCTGGTATGCATGCTAGTTGTTATCTTGCCTGATCCGCTGTTGCTGAGTCAGTTTCTGTTACCTTTGTAATAGTAAAACAAAACGCTTTTTCCAGGCCACCATCTGTCTACTCTACATGAACACCTATGGTAGAAACAAAATCTCAAATGCAGTTGTGCAGGTTCAGCAAGCAGTGGATCATAGAGCAGTAGTACTAAGTAGTAAATTCTAGTAGAAAGCATACATGGTCTATTAGTTCGCTGGACTGGGATCAACTCTCCCAGATATTAACCGATATCTGATGTTTTGTACATAAATATGTTCTAGGTAGACCAAGTAGCTAGGTATGACACACACTCGTTACAAACAATTCACATGATGCAATTCCTAGGATTTATAATCGTGTTCTCAACACTTGTAAAGATTGTAAGTAGGTCACGCTGACGATACAGCCCAGGTGCCTGTAGGTGCTGTCGTCCCAGGTGTTGATCTGAAGCTGAATGGAAATAGAGGATGGAGAGTCCTAGGTGTTGGTTATGCATATGCAATGGCAGCTTCAGATAAGGAGCGCACAAAGAGCAGGGCAGAGACACCAGTAACAGAGAGGACCCCAATCTCCAGTTTCTCTCTTTTTTTTTGGAACTGCGTTGGAGACATGGGTTCAATTGGCTACCACTTCGCAGCACCAAAATTGCTAGCCGATGTATCTAGCTCATCATTCCCACCAATAGGATACAAATTCCACGTAACTCGAATAATGGAACTCGAATAATTAGACCTACAATATGATTCATCAAGTAAACTCATAACTTTTAACAGAACGTACTAGCACAGAGGAAAATGCATCACAAGAGCTAATCATGACAAATACTAGGAAATGGGCCATCACACAAGACATGTCGATGTTTTATTATTCCATCAGCCAAAAGGACAGACCCAGTGCACGAGGCTCCCACACAGGTGGGGTCTGGGAGGGATTATAGGAACCTAGTCTTACCCTGCAAAGTGCAGTGCATGGAGGCTGGTTCAAACCCAGGACCTCTTGGCACAAGTGGGGAGGATCTCACCACTGCGCCAAGGCCTGCCCTCTCCATCAGCCAAAAGAATAAAATTATTTCCAAATTAGTGTAGAATAATATTTTCTCTTAAATGCTTATTGCATTTTTTACTACGCATCGAGTCAACACTCAACACTACATACATTAACCTTTACAAGCACATGGGTAGTCTCTCCTCCTTTTTCCGGGCTTGAGACCGGCTACACGATTATAAGTGTTATCTTAGAATGGCATAGGCGGAGTTCCCTACCTATCCTACCAAAAAAGATAAAAAAAAGAACAAATGTAGAAAACACACCTTAAGAAAGACAAGGATGCCCACATTTTTTTTACCTTTTTTTATTTTTAGTTTTTTTTTGTATTTCTCAAATAGATAAAAGAAAGGTACAAACATTTTTTTTCCATTTTCGAATTTTTCTTCCTAAATAAAAGTTCTCCAAAAAAAACTACTCTAACAACACAAGACAAATAAACCTTTTTTTTGTTTTATGATTGCTTAGTTCTTAAGAAAAGGTTAATCGTAATGACAAAGGAAATAAATCTTTCTTCTCTTATGAGTTTTGGATTTCTTTTTTGGCATTTTTTTCAAAACTACTCTACTGCTTAAAGAAAATAAATGTTTTTGTTTTATGATTTTTTCTTGAGTTTCTTCTGTTGTAAACCAGTCTAGTGGTGAAGGAGACACCATTTTTCTTGGCAGCAATGGAGAAATTAAGCTCAACTGATTCTGAGTAATCAATTGGTCTTGCAAGGCGTGACCACTTGTAAAAGGCTTCCAGATCTCATCATCCTGTAACAATAAAATTTAAGGGTTGTTAAAATTAAGGAGGCAACCGGAGGAAGCAGAGGAATTACATTTGTGATCTTAATCTGGGAACTCAAATCACCCAAAAAAATAAATAAATGACTTGTTCCACAACCATGGAATAATAATTGTTAATTGGTCGAGTTCAATTATTTGGGTGAAAATTGAAATAATAATAGTCTCTGAGTGCAATCTGCCAAATGCCAACATAAATAAGTGGACATATCTGCCGGCATTATACATGTGGGGTTGGATGCTTTGTACCCCTTCGCGTCGCTCCCCAGGGCGACCGAAGGGGCTCCTACCCTAGCGCCGCCAGAAGAAAAAGGCCGGCGATCTCCCCTCCGCCGCTGCCGTCGGCACCGGCCACGGTGGCGGCGGACCCCGGCGTCAAGGGCGCTCGGGGGGTGGATGCAGCGGCGACACGAGGTGGCGGCTGGGGCGGCATCTTCGGGGAGTCGCGGGCGGCGTTCCAGGGCGGAGTCCCTGGATGTGCGGCGGCGGCGGCAGCCTCCATGGCCGGCGACGGTGATGGATGATGCCGGCGGCTGCGGATCCGGTCCCATCGTGATCCATCTTCGACTCGTCCGAAGGTGCGAGAAGGGGGCAGCGAGGGGCGGCGGCGCTCCGCTGTCGGCGCTTGGGACCCATGTTGGGCCTAGCGCGATCCGGCCAGCGGCGAGATCGGGTGGCGCGGCTGCCGGTGAAAATCGCGCCGGCTTCGGCTATGGCGGACGATGGCGGCGTCTCCGACGTCGTTTCCTTATCGAGGCATCGTCATTGCAGTCCGCATCACCTATCTCGGACTGCTCGGGCGGTTGACCCGCTGGTCTTCGAGCGTCATGTCGCCGATCTGCTACATGTGGTCCTCCATGATCTAGCTGCCGACGTGTTCCGGTCTCCCCATCGGTGATCTCCGGTTTGACGCATGGCGTCTTTGGATATCTAGATCGGTTTTGTTCCGGTCGTGCACACCCTCATATATGGCCAGAGATGCTTCATGTGGGTGTGGCGCGAAGCTTCGCTATCTTGTCGTGGTCATGTGATATGTCTAATAGATTGACAAGTAGTGAAGAAACTCTTGGTAGCTGGGATCGGAGGCTCGTGCTGGCGGAGTGGAGGTTTGATTGTGTTGAAGACTATAGGCACAGGTTTTCTGTGTGTCAGGTGTCGGGGACTTGCAGCAGCAGACTTGAAAAGAGGGGGTGGCAACACAGGCGGACTGCTTTCTGGTGGTACTATGTACCGAGCCGTGATGTCCAGGGTGTAAACCCAAGGTCTGGCCTTCATTGGCTGTACCTGGCAATGGCCTTGAAGGCATTGTTTTATACCCCCGGTCTTTCTTCAGGGTGAAAGCCCAAGGTCTGACCTTCATTGGTTGTACCTGGCAATGGACTTGCTGAAGCCACTGTTTTGGAAAGCCATTTTGCGATCCGAGTGTTGTATTTTGGTGGTGGTTAGAGTGTTGCTGTTGCAAGTGTCCCATCACTCCGACGGGGTCTTTGGTTTTTTGTTTTCTCTCTTTTTTATTTTTTTCTTTGCTGTGTGCATCCTGGATGTCTTTCGATATCTTGCTGTTGCAGAGGCTGGGTGTAATTGGTATCTATCGATATTAATATATTCTCTTTTTCAAAAAAAAATGTGGATGGGTATACAAAATGGAGAAAAATAGAGACAGAGGCGAGTAGTGTACCAGTTTGATGACATGAACGAAGATAAAATTCTGCCTGTAGGTTAATTAGACATAAGTTAATCCGGCCGGCCGGCAGCGACATGGTTTATATGGGAACGATATATAGACGGGGATGTAGTTGTTAATGTTTGTATCCAGCCATATGTATACCTGTTGGTCAGTACCCGAAACCTCCTCCTCGGATCGACCATCTTGGTCCTCATCATCCTGGAATTGATAAAAAGCAAAAGCAATGAGGGAATAATTATTAGAGGATCATAGATGTGCCATGCTTCATATGCGAATGATAGAAGAGGATAATAGTATATGCAACAGCGTGCATGCGTACTGTTGGGAAACCAACGCACGCGTATCGTGCGGGCCCACCCTTTCTTGGGTGGGGGGTTTTTCTTTAGGGTTTGGTCCTCTCCACCTACCCCTCTCGCCTATATATACTCCATGTATTGTATGGAGAGAGAGACAATTGATTAATAAAGATCAGTCCAGACTATATTCCCGTGTCTCCTTTTACTTTTCGCATCTGTGATTGCGCCGCATGTACGACTACTTCGACTACGCTCTCGCTCCACGATCTTGGACTGGACTTGCCGGCAAAGGTTGTCACTAGTAGAAAACAAGCCTTCCGCCCGGGCCTTTAGTCGTGGCCGTGTCTCAACCCGCGACTAAAGTTCAGGCCACGTCGCCCTGAAATCGGCGGAACATTTGTCGCGGTTCGTTAGGACGTTTTTGTCGCGGATTTAGATACAAGCCGGGACAAAAGGGGTCTGCGGCGGCCGCGAGCAGGTGCCCCCCCTTTTGTCCCGGTTCGTGTCTCGAACCGGGAGTAAAGGACCGTGACGATTCGTGATTCGAAGGCCTTTGAGTTCCCGCGCTGGTCGTTGATCACACGGGGAAACGAAGAGGTTGATCACACGGTGAAACGAAGAGGTTGCAAATTAATGGATTTTGGGAACACGGTTGGAAGAGGTTGCAAATTAATGGATTTTGGGAACACGGTTGGATTAATTAGCACTGCCTCCTCATCTCCCCTGCTATCTCTATATAAGAGAGCTACAATGCAATTTGCCAAATGCACCATCTCCTCACTCTAATCTCTCTACTCTAAACTCCTCTCTCGAATCGCTGCCGCGCGCCATGGAGACACCTCGATCCGAGGTGTTCCACTACAAGAACCTCGCCGTCAACATGAACTTCAAGGTCGTGGTCACTCTCCGTGCATCAACCGTGGAGAGATGGATCCGCGACGTCAAGAGGCTCTACCTTGACGCCGCACCGATGAAGATCGTGGGCCTCGACTGCGAGTTCACCGACGCCGCACCCGAGGAGAGGCAGCGTGCCGCCGTCCTGCAACTCTCCGTGGTGACCGACACGTTGGTGTTCCATATCTGCCACGCTGATCGGGTGCCGCGGGCCCTCAGGGACTTCTTGATGGACAAAACCATCAAATTCTGCGGCGCGGCTATCAACAACGATCAACGTATGCTGGAGCCTTACGGAATTCATATTTTGTCCGCCGTCGACCTCCAGCGGGCCGTTCGCCCTAACCCATCGCACCCTAATCTTCCTAGTCTCTATACTCTAGCCAATTTTACTATTGGCACATCGCTTGAGAAGAAGAAGAAGAGGAAGAAGGAGGACGAGAAGAAGGAGGAAGAAGAGAACCTCACGAGAGGTTGGGGCAACTTTCCATTGAGCTTTTATCGCATCAAGTATGCCGCTCTGGACGCTCGCCTAGGCTACGAGATTGCTACGAAGTATTTCAGTCCTATGTGATCGTATGTCTCAATGTGTCAATCTAGATCGTCTCAACAATAATTGTCATATGTGAGAAGTTTGATTGAAATAAAAAGTTTTGTGATCTTTGGATTTATTTAGCCTTGTTTTCCCTTTATATTGTTAATTATCTCTGGTCCATACTAATATTCATCAATAGCAAGTTTGTGCTCGTATGAATTTTTTGTTATAAAGTGTTCTACACACTCTAAGGATTTAAATGACTACAAATTTGTTGAATTTGCCCAAGTGGATCAACGATTATTATTTGTTAACAATTATTATTACTTAATCATTAATATTTATGCAAAAGCGTACTGTATGTGTGGTAGTGTCTAAATATACGAAAACTATTTTGAAATGAAGAAAATAAAAAAATAAAAGAAAAGAAAATGAATTCTCTGCCGCGGCAAAGAAAACTGCCCAAATTTCTGCCGCGATCATTAGTCGCGGCCTGGTATACGAGCCGCGACAAAAGCTTGTGACCCGAACCGGGATCAAAGGTCTTCCCTGCACATATATCTTCTTCCACCCGAGGCCACCACCATTTTTTGAGCTCGAGTTCATCACTTATTTCTCCTCCATTTCCTCTCACTCACCCTAGTAAATGCCCATTTTTCTACTCCATTTGTGAGCATTGAAGGCACCCCATCTATTCAAGGGTTAGCAACATCATCCTTTCCTCCGAAGTTGCAACTTTAGCTCATTTCATTGCTAGTTTAGCTCATTCTATTTTTTGTGTTGCTAGCAAGGTGTTTGATGAAATGCCTAAGCTAGAGAGTTTAATTTTTTTATATGCATTTTGAGCTCAAATTAATTTATTATTTGTGGATTTTAGTGTCGTCCCGTCCTCACCGTCGTCGATAGAAACACAACTCTGATCCAACGGCTCAAAAGCGCTCGAAGGAAACACACGATCCGTGTGCTTCTTTAGTCCCGGTTGGTAACACGAACCGGTACTAAAGGCCCTGATCCAACAACTCACAAGCGCTTGAAAGAAACACACGATCCGTGTGCACACGATCCAACAGCTCACGAGCACTCGAAAGAAACACAACTCTGATCCAACGGCTCACAAGCACTCGAAAGAAACACACGATTTCTCACTATATATATGTAGGCTTGGCCGCCATTGCCATATCACATCTAAACTCATATCTGCAACCTCATCACTCTTCCATTGTAACAAAATTTTGACTTAGGCGTTTTTGACTTAGGTGTTCTCAGCGACGATGTCCATGTTGGACCAGAGGGGCGATGTGCGGGACTGGGCTCCACCGGGCTGGCACTGGGAGGTGCTACCTTCCGGGACGCGCAGCTTGGTGAGGAATCCGGGTGACGTCGTCGACCCGGATCTTCTTTGGTGGCAGTCGCGTGGGCCATGCTCGGTGCAGAGGGAGCCGGCCCCCGAGGAGGTGGTACGTCGCTGTATCAGGGAGGAGGATGAGCACATCCGTCGCTACATATATCTATTGGATACACAGTATGACAGTAGGTGGTCGTTTCTTCAGAGGGTTCCTTCTCACGTGAGCTATGACCCTGTGAGGGTTCTCTTTGGATGCGCAGCTCCGGTGGCTCAGCACCCCGCGGCTCAGGAACCGGTCGAAGTTAGTTTCAGAGTCTCTGATCGCCATTGCAGTTCTCTTTTCTGTGATCGTAGTTTAGGTTACTACTTGCTTTTGAAAACTTGCGACCTAAACTATCAACTTCCGGAGATGTGTGTGATATTCATGCATATGTATGCAAATGGTTCAACCTGGAAGGCGGGGTAAATGTAGACCCGAAGTACGGAATGACTACGGTGGATCTCAAAAATCTTAGGTACGACACCGAACCATTCGTCCTAGCCAATGACGTGGCTCAGGTTTTCTATGTGAAGGACATGTCTTCCAGACCGAAAAAAAGAAAAGATAAGCAAGCGAATACATCATACGATGAGCCTAAGCGCCACATAGTTCTTTCAGGAAAAAGAAACATCATAGGAGTGGAGGACAAGACGGACATGTCGGAAGATTACAATAATTTTCATGAAATTCCCCCCTTCACGGTGAAAACTGACCCAACCATCGCGTTGAATGATGAAGATTGTCCATGGTTGCGGCGCAATCAAAAGAAAGGGACACACACGAAGAACAAAGGGACACACACTAGATAGGGTTGTTGGTGGTGATGTGTAATAATTAATGTATTAAACCTTTTATCAAATGCACACGGTTTCCCCGTCATACAGCCCAACGGTGGCTCGTGAGTGCCTGCATATCAAATGCACCGTTGGGCTGTATGACGGGAATCCGAATGATTTGTATTCGGTCGATGAACTGAAGTATTTTGTAGATAGAACAGCCGCAAGTATTTTGTTGAGGGCTGTGAAGTGAGCAGCAAATCGACCTTCGATCCAAGCAGCCGCAAGACTTCTCTGATGATCTAACGACCGTCCCAAAAAATGTTGGGAATGTTGTAGATCATCAGAGCGCCTTGCAGCTGCTTGGATCCGACCGAGGGGCATGGCTACCACTTCCACCACCACCACTCCCACCTCCTCGGCAATTCATCATTGTGTCACCCTAATCCAGTGGTTGGATTCAACCTACTCGAGGGCTTGTGTTAGGGAACATGCCAGCGGGTAGGCTAAATCCAACCATTGGGTTCGGTGGCAAAGGTAGACGCTCGTTGTGTGCCGTTTCGCTACAGGGACGTCGCTATTTATAGGCGATTAGAAGGTGTACCTGTGGATGAGGTGGGAGTGCAGATCCAACAGCTCACAAGCCCTCAAAAGAAACACACCCCTGATTCAATGGCTCACAAGTGCTTGAAAGAAACACACGATCCGTGTGCTTCTTTAGTCCCGGTTGGTAACACGAACTGGTACTAAAGGCCCTGATCCAACAGCTCACAAGCGCTCGAAGGAAACACACGATCCGTGTGCTTCTGATCCAACGGCTCTCAAGCGCTCTAAAGAAACACACCCCTGATCCAACGGCTCACAAGCGCTTGAAAGAAACACACGATCCGTGTGCTTCTTTAGTCCCGGTTGGTAACACGAACCGGTAGTAAAGGCCCTGATCCAACGGCTCACAAGCGCTCGAAGGAAACATACAATCCGTGTGCTTCCGATCCAACGGCCCACAAGTGCTCGAAGGAAACACACGATCCGTGTGCTTCTTCCACCGCTTCCCGCCTTCGTCTTCCCGTAATTTCTCACTATATATATGTAGGCTTGGCCGCCATTGCCATATCACATCTAAACTCATATCTGCAACCTCATCACTCTTCCATTGTAACTAAATTTTGACTTTGGGGTTTTTGACTTAGGTGTCGGCGACGATGTCCATGTTGGACCAGAGGGGCGATGTGCGGGACTGGGCTCCACCGGGCTGGCACTGGGAGGTGCTACCTTCCGGGACGCGCAGCTTGGTGAGGAATCCGGGTGACGTCGTCGACCCGGATCTTCTGTGGTGGCAGTCGCGTGGGCCACGGTCGGTGCAGAGGGAGCCGGCCTCCGAGGAGGTGGTACGTCACCGTATCAAGGAGGAGGATGAGCATCACTACTAGGGGAAAGGCTATAGGAGGCGCATATGGCAATATGCGCCTCAGCTAAATTACCCGAGGCGCACTGTTTGGCCATTCGCCTCCAACTATCAAATAGCCGAGGCGCATACTAGGGCCATGCGCCTCCCCTATTCCATGTACGGACGAATCTGGCGGCCCCAGGTTATGCGAGGCGCATTTCCGCAATATGCGCCTCGGATATTAGAGGCGCATATGATTGAAATGCACCTCCCATAACCCTAGTGGGCCCGGGTGGGGGCGGGTGGTGGTAGGTGGCAGCTTATCCGAGGCGCATACTGAATATGCGCCTCCAGTATCTCACATATCCGAGGCGCATATTGTGCAGTATGCACCTCGGATAAGTGGCGCCACCTTTTTGCCACCTTCTGGCACATGGAGCCACCTACCACCCCACTCACTTGTCTCACTTCTTCCTTCTCCACCAAACAAATCTGGTCGACCCCCTCCTCCTCCCCACCTCATTTCCCCCATTGATTCACCATAGAAGCTTGCTCAACCTCCATTGGTTGACACTCATATGTAAGTGAAGTCTCTTGCTCCTCTAGATCTACAACATGTGCCTTTGTTTTCTCATCCGGATCTCTTGTGCAAGTCGTCGTTGGAGGAAGCGTGAAGGCGTTGCTTGCATGTATGCGTGTTGTCGGCCAAACCGACGATATGATTGTGTTGTGGTCCTTCTTCTTGTGCAGGGATTTCATTTGAGATGCCAATGTTTCGCCGGAAAGTCAATTCATTTCTTTTCCGGCGAATTTCTGGCACTCGCGGATGCCCTCTTTTTAGGGGAGGTCATGCCGAATTTTTCCGGCGATCCACGTCCATATATGCTCTAATTACCCTCTCGCTCTTCGTACCGTGTGCAGGCGACCATGGTCCGACCACTGATCAGCAAAGAGCTCGTGGATAGGTGGATGAGATGCGCGAGGGCCGACATGGCACGCGCAAACAAGACGGAGATAAGATGTCCGTGTCGCGATTGCAAGCTAAAGTATCTGATACAGCACGATTCCGGAATGCTGGAGTCGCACCTCCTCCGACGTAATTTCATGGATGGCTACACTCGGTGGATACGTGAAGACGAAGATGATGATGAGGATGTCAATCATGGTGGTGATCAAGATGCCGGTCATGATCATGAAGATCAAGATGCCGGCGGCGGGGCAGGTGATGATGATCATGAAGATGATCAGGGTGGAGCTGGGCATGGACACGAAGATGATGAAGGTGGTGATTCGAGCTGGCTACAAGACCCTCATTATCAAGATCTGCTTCTCAAGGAGACGAGTAACGCCAGAGCCGCTGCTAGAGAGAGAGCTAAGCTAGAGCAAATGAGAAAAGACGCGGTCGCTCCATTGTTTGAAGGATGCAACGACGGGCATACCCGTCTGAATGTAACGCTCAGGGCTCTAGAGATTAAGGCGAAACACAAAATGACCGACGAATGCTTCGACGAAAACGTTGAATTCGTGCATGATCTTCTTCCCAAGAAGGGTAACACATGTCCGACTAGTATCGCTGAGGCCAAGAAAATCGCATGCCCTCTCAATCTACCGGTCGTGAAATACCACGTCTACATAAATGATTGCATCATCTACCGGGGCGAGGACGCGGAGAAGACCACGTGTCCGGTGTGCAAGACATCTCGATACAAGAGAGGGACCAAGAAAGCTCCTAGAAAGGTGGTGTGGTACTTTCCCCTAACTTCCCGCCTGCAGCGGTATTTCGCGGACCCTAAGAAAGCACGGCTCATGCGCTGGCACGCGGAAAGAAAGAGGATGGAAGACGATGATCCGGATAAGGAGGAGATGCTGAGGCACCCTTCGGATGCTTGCCAGTGGAAGGCGTTGGACCTCCAATATCACAAGCATTTCGGTAAAGAGTCAAGGAACCTAAGGCTGGGCGTGAGCACCGACGGACTCAATCCGTTCGGAAGCCAGAGCAGCACACACAGCACCTGGCCCGTGTTTGTATGGATCTACAACCTCCCACCCTGGCTGTGCATGAAGAAGAAGTACGTAACCATGAGTATGCTGATTCAAGGGCCAAAACAACCCGGTACAGACATCAATCTGTATCTCACGCTGTTGAAAGAGGAGTTGGCCACGTTATGGGAAGAAGGAGCCCGTACGTGGGACGCCTCGAGACAGGACTACTTCAACATGAAAGCGGCGGTGATCACGACGGTGCAAGACTATCTTGGTTACGGATACTTCTCGGGGTAGGTGGTCCAAGGATTCTATGGGTGCATGAGGTGCAAGGACAATACATCGTACACCCAGCTGCAGAAAGATCTCGGGTCCGGGAAAACCGTGCACCTTTCGGCTCGGAGGTGGCTTCCCATGGATCACCCATGGAGAAATCTATCACATCTGTTCGATGGGAAGGTCGAGCTCCGAGGAAAACCGGACCAGAAGAGCGGCGCGGTAATCGCCGAGCTGCTGAATAACTAGAAGGAGTGCCCTGCGCCGGGAAAGACCCAGAAGAAGCCAGAGCCGCTGTTGAAGGTATGGAAGGCGAGGTCTGTCTTCTGGGACTTGCCATACTGGAAGATTCTCCGCGTGCCTCATAGCCTCGATCTCATGCATATCACGAAGAACGTGGGCGAGAGTCTGCTTGCCACTATCCTTAACACCGACAAGACCAAAGATGGGCCGAAGGCAAGGAACGACTTGAAGCATATGGGCATCAGGGTTGAACTTCAACCACCACCTAGCGATGACGAGGAGGAGGAGGAGACGGAAATGCAGAATAGCCGTCATCGCCGCAAGGGCAAGAAGGGCGAGGTCAAGCTAAAGGCCGCGTGCTTCACTCTGAGTAAGAAGGAAGCCATACAGTTTATGAAGTGCCTCCTCGGAGTCAAATTTCCGAACGGCTTCGCGGGGAAGATAAGCAGATGGCTAGACGAGGCGAAGCAGCGCTTCAGCGGGATGAAGTCTCACGACGTCGCCGTGCTGATGACGCAGGTACTCCCGGTCGCGATCCGAGGTATAATGGAAAAGCACGTCCGTGAAACTCTGTTTGGCCTCTGCAACTTTTTCGACGTCATCTCTCGGAAGTCGATAGGCATTAGGCAGCTCACGAGGCTACAGGAGGAGATCGTGGTGATAGTATGCGAGCTCGAGATGTACTTCCCCCCGCATTCTTCGACGTCATGGTTCATCTGCTTCTCCATGTCGTGGAGGATATCGTCCAGCTCGGTCCTCCGTTTCTGCGAAGCATGATGCCGTTCGAAAGGCTGAACGGACACATCAAGGGATACGTTAAAAACAGGTCCCGTCCAGATGGAAGCATAGCAAACGGCTTCCTGGCCGAAGAGTGCATCTCTTTCTGCTCGAACTTTCTACAGTCCGAGACCCCTGTTGGTCTGCCAACCAACAGGCACTTCGGGAGGCTCGCTGGATTGGGTCACCACGAGGGTCGGCACCCAATGCATGTCGACTTCGAGGGCCGAACAAAGGACTTTGAAAGAGCAAACCTCGTCGTGCTGCAGCACCTGGAGGTGGTCGATCCATACATAAATGAGCACAAAGAGTTTATCAAGAAGATTTACGCCGACCGGGGGCGCCAGGTCCCGACGGAGGCCGTTGTTATGAAGGAGCACAACTCCGGTTTCACGAGGTGGTTCAGGAATAGGGTCTTTGCTAATCCGCCACATGGCGAGTACTCGGAGGAAGATAAACTCATATTCGCCTTGGCACAGGGCGCCGCGCACAACCTGATGACCTATCAGGCATACGATATCAACGGATACACGTTCTACACCGAGGACAAGGACAATAAATGCGATTACCAAAACTCAGGGGTAACGGGGGTATTCTACACCGGAGACGTCCCGGAAAGATACTACGGAAGGATCGAGGAGATTTGGGAGCTCGACTACGTTACGGAAAAGGTGCCGATGTTCCGTGTCAGGTGGGCCAAGAGCGTCGAGAAAGAAGGCCGGTATTTCACCACCATGGTTATACCGCCAAAGTCAAAGACCACCGACGCGAACGCACCCGCGAGAAATGAGCCTTGGGTTATGGCTAGCCAAGTCGACCAATGCTGGTTCATCACAGACCCGTCAAAGCCTAGCCGGGTGGTTGTCAGGAGAGGCAAAAGAAACATCATCGGAATGGATGGAGTCGCCAACGAGCAAGACTTTGACCAGAATGGCGACCCGAAGCTGGAAGACGGATACGGCAACCAAACACCGTACACCACAACCGCACCTAAGAAAGGAGTGCTCCCGTACAAGAGAAGTAGCGAAGACATCCCGGACCTAACCTATGCAACCGCGACAAAGAGGGGCAAGAAGAAGACGGCCGTCAAGAAACGCTAACGCGCTAGTTCCGACCATATTGTCAAGATTGAACCATTCATAAGTGTCACTTTTTGTATGTTATAATATTACATTGAATATTATGTATCGAGACACATTCATAATTGTCACTTGCATTGTATTGTTTTGACAATATTTGAATATTTAAAATATATTTAGTATATTTTATAGTCTATATTTGTTTGGACAAAGTTTTTACACTAAATCTGGCCTTTACAAAAAAGAATCAAAAAATTGGGCCTACCAGGAGTCGAACCTGGGTCGCCAGGGGTACAGCATAGGACGAGGCGAGTAACCAGTGAGCTAGTGAGTGTTTAGTGATAGGATCTGAACCGCGAGTTATTTGAGTAGTAGCCACAACTATGCGAGGCGCATTTAGCCAATATGCGCCTCGGGTAAGCTTAAGAGAGGCGCACTTTGCAATATGCGCCTCGGCTATTCGCTGTACCAGATCAAAATTCCCCTTTCTTCTTTCTTTCCTCCATCTCACACTCTCTACGCCAACCTCCACTCTCTGTTCACTCCCGATCCGCCCTCGTCGTCGCTGCACGCCGAGCCCCTGCGCACGAGCCCCTCCCACTGTCCGTCGCTGCCCGCCGAGCCCCTGCCCATCGAGCCCCTGCGCACGAGCCCGTGGAGAAGGAGCCGCCGCCCGCCCGTGGAGAAGGAGCCGCCGCCCGCCCGTGGAGGGGGAGCTCAACGTCTCCCCTCTCTCACTCTCCCCCTCCCCTCCCCCTCCCTTTCCCTGATCTCGACCGTCCCCACGCAGAGCACCGAGTGCCAGGAGGAGAAGGAGCACCAGGTAGCGTGGCGGTAACCTTTTCCTATGCATACATTTAGCTACTGTTTGAAAATTTCTGTGATGCATGTATGTATGATGCCTTTGTGGCATAATATCTGTGATGTGTATGCTGCCATCAATTGGATGGCCGTGTATGTTGTCCAGCCAGCAGTTGCTGGCTGTGTTTGTGCCTTCTTAGGCCATTTTGTGCAGGTTTTTTATTTTTGAGTAGCCAATGTTTCGCCGGGATGTTGATTCATTTCTGTCCCGGCGAATTTTTGGCACTCCTAGGCATAGAAATACAGGGGAGGTGCTGCCAAATTTTTCCTAGGAATTTTTGTGCTAATTAGTTCCATTTAATTGTGTGTTTAGATATGTCGGGGGAGCCGGGCCCTTCTAGCAGCAAGAAGCCATTTTTGGAGCAGCAGGCGGAACTGGAATCCCAAGAGGACCCGGAATTCATTCCGCCGGACGACGAGATGGAGGACGACGAGGATACCTCGTCTTCCAATGGTATTGAGGAGACCGGGAACGACGATGGCAACGCCACTAACATGGATGGCGGCTGTGAAGCTACTATGGACGGTGGTAGCCAACCAAAACCGAAGAAGGCCCAGAAGAATCGGACCCCCATCGTGGTCGACACCACCAAAAGGTCCATCTTCACAAGAGTGAACGATATAGGGGCGCCTCAGGAGCCGGAGGAGTTTGTCACGGGTTACGTAAACCAACTTGCTGCAATCCTCCGTAACACCGTCACCATCAACACGGAGAACCTAAAGGGCGAAGAGAATAGGGGTTTCCTGATTCAGCTCTTCCGGAAGCTGCACCAAAGATACGCGTTCCCGTGTGATGAAAATGGGGCAGAGCAGTACAACAATGACAAACTCAAAGGGAATCCGGTGAACAAGTACGCCATTAGGAAGTTGACGAAGGCCTTGTCGAATTGGAAGACCCGGGTGAAGAAGCTAATTTTCGAGGACAAGCTAAGTTACTCGGAGCTCATCAAGAAGGAACCTCTGGTCAAGGAAGAAGACTACAATCTGTTCAAGGCCAGATGTAACTCCGCCGTGGGCAAGGCCAAATGTTTGAGGGGCAAGGAGTTGAGAGCCCTGAACATTGGTACCCACCATCTCGGCTCCGGCGGTTATAGAGCCGCGAAGCCCAAATGGGACAAGGAGGACGCCGCTGCTCGTGAAAGGGGGGAGACACCTCCCTTTGACGACATAAAGGAGGAGCAGGCAAAGAACTTTCTAAGGGCCCGGTTTAAAAAGCCGAGAGGGTCCGCTGAGTATTCCTCGGAGCCCGCCGGTCCCTTCTCTACGAAGGTGAAAGACTTCATGAGTAACTATGTAAGTAGTTTGCATGCAAGTCGATTAATTGATTGCGTTCACGATTACTCAATGAAGTCTAGTTTTCTGATCAAATGCTTCGTGTTCCTTGTGCGTAGGAAGCGGAGTGTAGGAGCTCCTCGTCCCAGGGCGGGTCGACGCCCGTCGCCAAGTGGGACAGCACTTTTAACAGGGCGCTGAACAAGACCAAGAATGTCGAGCCCCTGGCGGCCCCGTCGTCGGCTGGTCGTGTGGTGGGCTATGGCGGCCTTACATGGTCCGAGTACTATGGCCAAGAGCGGAAGGGATCCAAGGCCGATGTGAAAAACTTAAGGGAACGGGTGGACGCCATTCCCTCTATAGTCCAACAAGCCGTGAACCAGGCTGTGTCGGCTGCCGAGACAAAGTTCCAAGAACGAGTCTCACAAGTCCAGACACAAGTCCAGTCACAAGTGAACGAGAAGCTCAACACCATCCTTCCCGTCTACATGGAGAAGTACATCAAGTGGGAGAAGGGTGGTAGACGGGGGCCGCCACCGGTTGCCAACGTCGATAGCGCCCAATCGGAAAACGTGGCGCGGGCGGAGGCGCTTCTGACTCCTCCAGCTCCGGAGCTTAACTTGCCGGCCCGCACCACCGTGGCATCAGGCAGCCACTCAGCCTGTCGTCGGCGGCGCCTCGACATTGGCCGAGTTCGACACCCTCAAGGTAACTAATTAATTAGCTGGGAAGGTCTCAACCACATGACCGACTAATGACTTGATATCCGTTTTACTGACGCCCCGCCTACATGTCTTTCGCAGGAAGACACTCCTTGCACCCTAATGCACTGGGTGGGCGGCCAGTTGAAGGATGTTGCCAAGGGTAGTATCGTTCAGCCGGAGAGACGCGCATGGCACAATGGCACAATGGACCCCGGCAATATGAGGGTCAAATACACTATGGTGCTTCCGGGCTACGAGCAAGTGGAGCCTCCCTCTCAACCGGCTGGATGGGACGATGATGACCCGCCGGCGGTCCTCAGTACCGGCTGCGGCTACATGTTCCAATGGCCGAAGAGCCAGATCCGTTTGGGGACGGAGGACCAGCACAACATCACCCTAGAGGCAACACGTCCACCACATGATGAGGCAACACATCAAGCACAACCTGATGAAGACTTTGAGATGGCGGACTTGGACAACATGGCACAGGATCCCGACGATGGAGACATTGACCCGTACTTCGGCGACCAGTTCGTTAACACAAGGTTTTCAGATTATTATGAGCCGGCACTATCAGGCACGCATGATCAAGTTGCCGAGACCCAACCAGCACCGGCGAAACCCCCTTGCCAGGTGCGTCTCTTCCGAAATAGTCAGGAGATGCTGCCACCCGCCCCCTTCACCGAGCCTCCGAGGCCAGCAGTTCCTATGAGAACCCTCAAGAAGGCAGTCGGTGAGGTGAACGCGGCCGCCGTGACCAACACCGTGAAGGGCAAGAAGCAAGGTGGTCGCAAAAGGAAGGCTAAGGGTGACCGGGGCCAGGAACAAATTCCTGTTTACCGGGCTAAGGACGGCCCTGTGGGAGAAGCTTCCAGGAGTAAGCATCACGTGGCTGGTACGCCGATGATGTGTCCATCGATGCTCGACGTCGCAGGCCCGCATATGCGCAATCTTCATCATAGCTGTCTACATGTCGAGGAGCGCCGCCTTCGAGAGAACGATCAGTCGTACATGGTTTACAGGGCTAAGGTGCCTTCTAATGTGCCGTGCCTTGTCAGTGTACCCCCCGGGGATATCTTCTACGTGCGGCATACCGACATCTTCAACATGTTGAACGGGTTCCGGCTGCATGATACCCTGGTCTGGCTGTTCTCCCTGAATATGGCCATGCAGATCATCCGAGACAACATCCCCGGCATCCAGATAGTGGACCCCTTCTTCATGCGTGACGCCTTCTTGAGATCTGAGGATGACATCGCGCTGGCGTCCGACTACCTCTCAGCCTTCACGGAACAATACTCAGACAAGGATGTGATTCTCCTTCCCTACCATCCCATCACGGACGGTGATCGGACAGGCTGCGTGCTCATATACTTAGCCGTGAAAGACTCAACAGCCGTGTACCTCGACTCTAACAGTGCTATCAGGAGAATTCTTGATGGTGCTCTCACCGGCTACGTCGCAGCGGGAGGCGTCAAACCAAGAACACCACGTCTGAAGTTCGGCGCGCACGTGTTCCGCCACACGATGCAGTTCCCCTGCGTCAAGCAGCCACTTGGCAGCGAGAAGGATGCTTTCTACGTCATCCACCACATGAAGGCGTTCTTCCAGGAACAAGAGAACCGCACTCTGCCATCTGACCTCAAGAGGTGGGCTGAAGATCTTGCAGAAATACAGGATCGCAACCTCAGGCAGAACTTCTTAAACATCCAGGAGGAGCTCGTGACAATCGTGCACCAGGAAGTCATGAGGCGGGGGGGCGCCTTCAGTATCGCCTATACACCGCCCAACAAGGAGATAGACGCAGATTTAGCGCGGCAGGCGACGGCAGGTCATTCATGCAGATGGCAAAGAATCGGTCGGGCTTCATCAATGTCCCCTCTGATTAGCCGCCGACTAAATAGCCGAAGAAGTCTTGATGATGCCATGATGTTTACCTAGCTAGCTAGCTGTTAGTTCCAAACTATATCCATGATGTCCTTGTGTGTTGTAAACCCTATCCCTATGTTTACTTGCCTAGCAAACTCTAGTGTGTTTCGTCAAACCGTTGAAACCTGATTGTGAGCGACGCTATCTAGTTATTTGTGTGTTATGAACTATTTCAATGCCTTGGTCATGTTGCTTTTTATTTGTTAGTTGCGGTCGTTTGCTTTTTGAAATGCCGATGATTAAAACGCGTTGTGGCACAATGTGTGTGATTATACCCTGACGATCTGGTGTGCCTTGTGATATGTACAAACACGAGTCGTTGTGCATCTAACTTGGCACACCAGATCCGTCAGCGGCATTGTCATTTCCGTGTCCAACCTAAGTATATATGAGGCATGCTCTATTTTTCGAGTTGGCTCTTTTTTTGAGTTGCTTTCTTTGTCTTCTCTTCGAGTTGCCTCTTTTATTGACAAGTGTGTGTGTGTGCGTCTTTTTTTTCGGGTCTTTCTTTGAAACGCCGATGATTAGATCGTGGTCTCTTACATGTTGTTGCACCATATATATGCATGATTCTATCTTGTGAACTGCTAGCTATTGTTTCCCACTGACATAACTAATATCATCTTTCTTGTGTGTGTGTAGGAGATGGCGAAGAAGTGCTATGTTGTTTACATAGGTGCTGTTCCAGGAGTGTACGACGAGTGGAAACACTGCCACAACCAAGTGAACGGGTTCCCGGGCAACCTCTACCAAGGCTACGAGAGTAGAGCGGTGGCGGAAGCTATGTGGAGACAACACCGGAGGGAGAAGAACCAGGTGAGGAACTTCGTCATCGTCATCACCATCACCTTGCTCTTGGTGGTTGGTGGTATTCTCTACCTTGCCTACTAGTTTCAATGTTATTGTAATGAGATGGTGAAGATCATGTACTCGGTCTCGAGAGATATGTGGACATGGCACTTGTAATGTGATGGATGTGTTATACTTGTGTGATGATGATCTACTTTGACAACTATTTGTGTGATGATCTACTATTTGATGGATGTGTTGGTTTTATCCATATTTTAGTCCATTGGACCCTTTTATATATATCTGTGAATATGCTGTGAATATACTGCTGAATACCTGTATACTGTACAATATACAGGTATTTTATTTTTAATTTCGAAAATGATAGCGGAAGCGCATATTGGAGGTCATAGGAGGCGCATATGCCACCTATATGCGAGGCGCATCACTGAGCTATGCGAGGCTGCTAATCTGAATAGGCGAGGCGCATATCTGTATGCGCCTCCGATATACTTATAGGAGGCGCATATTGATATGCGCCTCGCATAAGGCAAATACCCGAGGCGCATATCATATGCGCCTCCGGTAAAAAATACCAGAGGCGTGGCCATAGAGGCGCATATGATATGCGCCTCTGATGGGCAAAGTGGTGCGCCTCCGCTAGCGTTTTCCCTAGTAGTGCATGTCCGTCGCTACATGTATCTATTGGATAGGCAGTATGACAGTAGGTGGTCGTTTCTTCAGAGGGTTCCTTCTCACGTGAGCTATGACCCTGTGAGGGTTCCTTCTCTTTGGATGCGCAGCGCCGGCGGCTCAGCACCCCGCGGCTCAGGAACCGGTCAAAGTTAGTTTCAGCGTCTGTGATCGCCATTGCAGTTCTCTTGCCTGTGATCGTAGTTTAGGTTACTACTTGCTTTTGAAAACTTGCGACCTAAACTATCAACTTCCGGAGATGTGTGTGATATTCATGCATATGTATGCAAAATATTGGGTCTCGCCAGGTACGAGGGGGACGTCCCGCCTCCTTGGGACTTTAATGAATATATAAGTTTAATTAATGAATATTGATATTTTAATTGCATTTTTCTGATAAACTGATGAAAAGATATTGAATTTATAAGTTTAATTAATGACTTAATGGAGTTCAAATTCCAAATTTTGTAATTAAATGAATTCACCTATAATTAAAAAAATGAAGTTGTCATAAATTCAAATTATATGAAAAACAATCAAACATGCATTTTGTTTCAATTTTGTAGATAATTAAATCAATAGATATTGGAACGTTTTAAAAGATATGATTTTCAAATAATTAAATGAAACTATAAAAATATATGAATTTTTAAATACTAAAAAGATAATGAATTTCAAATATTGGAACATTTTTTAAATATTGGAACATTTTAAAATAAACTAGAAAAAACAATTCCAAAAGCATGTAAAAATTCATATATTTAAAAAAGAAAACAAAGTATATAAAAGAAACAAAAATGAAAACAGAAAAAGAAAACAGAAAAAGAAACTAGAAATAAGAAACAAAAAAAAGACCATTGGGCTTCGCGCGCAATATTTCGCGGCCCGGACAGACCTTTTGTCCCGGTTGGTGTTACCAACCGCGACCAAAGGGTCTTTGGTCCCGGTTCGTGGCTGGAACTGGGACCAAAGGTCCGTTCCTCGTCGATTTGGTTCCTTCCGCCCCAAAATTTCACAAGTTTCGCCCCCGCCGTTTTTTCGAAGCCGCCACTGTCGCCGCCGTCGCCCCGCCCGCCCGCGCCGCGCCCACGCCGCGCCGACGCCCGCCCACGCCCACGCCGCACCCATGCCCGCCCGCGCCGCCCAACGCCCGCCCGCGCCGCGCCCACGCCCGCCCGCGCCGCGCCCAGGCCGCCCGCGCCGCGCCCACGCCATCCAACGCCTGCGCCAGTCTGCTCCTCTACATCGGCTGCGGGCTGCGCCGCCCGGCCTCCTCCCCTGCCTCTCAAGCTGCCCCGCCCGGCCTTCTCCTCTGTACATCGGCCGCGACTCGATCCGTGTCCTCCCCTCCCACGAGCTACCGCCGCCGTGTCTCCGTCGCCTCCCCTTCCACGGGCCGCCGCCGATCCCCTCCCAATTGGGATCCTTGCAAGGTACGGTTCCTCTCCTCCCTCTCTTCTCCTTTAATTTTTTGGAAAATTTTGTAGAATTTTAGGTTTGTTTAACTTGGGCTAAGTGAAAATTTAGGTTAGTGTAATTTAGGCTAGGTGAATATTTAAGTTAGTGTAATTTTTGGTTAGAAAAATTTAGGCTAGGTGAGTATTTAGGTTAGTGTAATTTAGGCTAGGTGAGTATTTAGGTTCGTGGCTGGAAAATTTTTGTTAGGAAAATTTTGTTAGTGGTTTAAATTTAGTAGATGCAATTTTTTCAGTACCATTTTGATATTTGCATAGTTTGAATTTATTAGATGCAATTTTTAGATGATTTTTTTAGTTTTGTGTTAGATATGCAAAATTGTGTCGGTGGAGAATTGTATGCAAATTGTAGATATGCAAAATTTGTTAGAGCAAATAGAAGTAAAATAAAATTGTAATTGCTAGGAATTTTAAATTGTAGTTCCTGAATTTAAATTTGCTAAGTACTCCCTCGGGAGTAGTTGCTATAAATTTGTATTCACATTTTTCTAAGAGGCAAATTTTGATATTCATATTCTCTCTATATTTGTTGTATCTAAGCCCTCGACATCTGTTGAAAAGAAAAGTAAATGCCCGACATAGGATGTTAGTGTTAGAAACAATTTGTGTTAGCAAAAATTATGCTACGAATTTTAGTCAGTGTTAGTGTTAGAAACAATTTGTGTTAGCAAAATATTGTGTTAGGAAATATTGTTAGTGTTAGTGTTAGTGTTAGAAACAATTTGTGTTAGCAAAAAATTCTGTTAGGAATTTTAGGTCTATCCAAAAATTGTGATAGCAAACATTCAAATTTTGATAGCAAACATTCAAATTTGATAGCAAACATTCAAATTTTGATAGCAAACATTCAAATTTTGATAGCAAACATTCAAATTTTCTTCAAATGTTATTACAATTATTCTGCTAATGCTAACATTGTTAAGTAGTTGCTATAATTTTGCATTCACAAATAGTGTTAGATGCAAATTTTGATATTCATATTATTTTTACAAAATTGATTGCAGGGACATTGATCTATGGATCCAAATTTTCCGGACGCCGTCGGCAGAGACGAGGAGCGTGAAGAGCAGATGGATCTAACTTGTCCGGATGTCGCCGGCAGAGACGAGGAGTGCGAAATGCGAATGCTTCAGATTATAGCAGGACGTGCGGCCGTGCCTGTCGGTGAAGAAGATGCCGTAACTGCAGAAGATTACGGCTCCCAATTTCTGAACGAATCCGGTGAGGGAGTTGACGAAGAAGAAATTTGTAGAGAGGAGGAAGTGCCCTTAACAAACTCCGACGAGGTATATTAAGCCTCTGTACATCGATCACACTAGATGTATTATTTGTGTTGTATTGCAGTTATTAACGAACCATTTTTTCTTTTAGCCCTCCGGATCGAGCAAATCTACAGTAGTGCCGAAACGAGGCCCGATGAAGCCGTTGAAGGAGGGTCGTAGGATAGTGATCGACCAAGTTAGGGACATAGATTGCCGCCGCAAATACATTAATCAATGTGGGGTTATTGTTAGGGACATTGTCCGGATCAACCTTGAAGAATGGATTCAGCCGAAGGATGAAAACAACCCAACTACTTATGTCGACGAGGGACTAAAAAAATTGTGCTGGGACACACTCTTGACAAAGGTCAGCCTACCGCCAGATCTACCCGAGCACTTGAAGACAAAAGTGAAGGCGTGGTCTCTTAGTAAGATGGCCGAACAATTCCGGACCTAGAAGAAAAACTTATGGAAAGCTTATCTAAAAGCGGAGAAGAAAGATCCAGTTTTACTGGACCACTAGTGAAGATACAACAGCAGTGGCCCACATTTGTGGAGCAAAGAAAATCGGAGGCCGCTGTGGCCCGATCGGTTCAGAATAAGTTAAATGCTGCGAATAAGGAATATCACCACTGTTTGGGGGCAGGTGGCTACAGGGCTGCCATGCCTAAGTGGGAAGCCTTTGAAGCACGACTGCTTGATAACGGGATCATTCCACAGACACATGACTGGCCCGAGAGGTCCAAGTTTTGGTTGTTCGCGCATGGGGCAGGGTTGGACCCATAGACAGGGTTGATTATTGCTCAGGGAAAATGGAAGGCAAAAATTGAGTATATAACCAAACAACTTGTGGACGCAATAGATAAAGTTCGAAGGGGAGAGTACGTGGTCGACAGAGAGAATGATGAGCTGTCACTAGCACTCGGGAATCCTGAACACGTTGGACGATTACGAGGCTATGGAGCTGGTGTCACCTTGAAGCATGGTTTTCCGGAAGACGCTCATACTTATAGAAGCCGTCAGAGAAAAAAGAAGAAGGAGTCTGACCGGTTATCAGCACCGGAACGCAAGGTGCAGCAGCAGCAGGAGCAACTAGACTCAATTAGTAAGCAAAAGGCATCTCAGCTGCAGCTAGAAGGTCATGTCGAAGCCGCCCCATCTGATCAGCGGAAAAGCAGCGTGGGTTCCATGCATGTAGAAAATTCTGAATTCCAACCGCCGGCGGCTCACTACCCCGTGGATGATATCACGGAGAAGACAGACAGTGAGCTACACATGTCAATGAAGAACGTGTATTTCAAGGTGGCGGTCGGCTATGCTTTACCTAATCCAGCTGGAGCAAGCTACCATCTCGGAGGGATTCCACCTGGCTATGCTCGTGTCGGGGTGGATGAAGTTGTGCCGTTATATGCTAATCTGGAACTTGACATTCCTGGAGGTGTCGGCTAGAATACACTGGGAGAAGTCGAGAAGGGTATCGCTCTTTGGAACAAGAAAAACATCGTGTTTCCAAACTTGACTCCTCCGAGTAGCAGACCCCCACCTCAAGATCCATCCCCCCCACCTAAAGATCCACCCCGCCACCTCATGAAGATCCACCTAGGGGTGGGCGTTCGGTTACACCGAACCGATCGGTACGGTTCTTCGGTTGATTTAGAAATTCGGGTCTTGAAAAATGACAACCGATCGGTTCCCACGAGATCTAGGAACCGAGGCATAGGTGGACCGAAAATTTGGTTCGGTTGTCGGTCCCAACCGAACAAGACCGATGCATAGATCAAGGAGGAATCTCGGGATGAAACTTCAATCAGGAGCGTCGAATGAGTCACCGTCGGGAGCTTCGAGGGGTCGCCGTTGTGAGCGTCAACATCATGCCCTCCCGAGCCCACCGGGTCAACTGGGATGGACCGGCCGTCGGTCGGGAGCGCGTCGCCGTTCTGTGAGAAAGGAGAGAGCCAGAGGAGAGAGGGACGGAGGGGGAGGGATCTGTTGGCCGCCGTTCCTAGCGAGGCGGCGTAGCAGTGCACGCTCACGGCTAGGTCCATGGCGATTGGAGGCGGCCTGGGTTGGGGACGAAAGACTACGAGTAGTAGGAGAAGGGAAAGGGATTGAGGTCACGGTGAAAAAATGCAGAAGTGTCGGGCCATCTGGATTGGAGACGTGCGCGAGTACCAGGCTACCAGCTGAGATTTCCTGGGGTAGTCTTACCGTCTTGGGCTGCTGAGTTGTGGGCTTGACATAGGATATTTTGGCCTTTATTCTATTTTCTTCGGTTTTGTCGGTAGTTCGGTTACCTGATGCTAAGTACCGAACTGACCGAGCTGATTTCGGTTCTCTAGATTTGATGACCGATCTATGTACCGAATTTTTCGGTTCCGGTCTAATCGGGTTCGGTCCAGGTTCTTTCGGTTCGGTAATTCGGTCCTCGGTTTATATGCCCACCCCTAGATCCACCCCCACAAGATCCATCCTCCCCACCTCAAGATCCATCCCCCCCACCTCAAGATCCATCCCCCCCCACCTCAAGATCCATCCCCCCCACCTCATGAAGATCCACCCCCACAAGATCCATCCTCCCCACATCAAGATCCATCCCTCGATGCCCCATCTGTCGTGAGTCCATCGCCCGCGACGTCCCGTCCGTCGATTCCGCCCCTTGTTAAGACCTTCTTGTCAAAGCGGAAACTATCCTTCACATCGACGCATGCAGATAAGTTAACTCGAGCGGAACACGAGTTGCTAAAGCCTCTTCCAAAGAGATCGTACGACTTAACTCCAGAGGAAGTCGAGGAGTCGGTGCGTGCCGATGTGGCCCGACAATTAGCTCCAAAACGGCCCCCGCCTAAAGAGATAATACCAGCAGAAAAAGTTGAGAAATTTATAAAAAATCTAACGGGTCCCCGGCCAGAGCCGCCTAAATTGCGAGATGACTATGATCATGTTTTGGAGAAGACAATTAGTCAAGAGTAGGAGGAGAAGGAGGCTGCCTATCGCCTAAAGAGGCAGCAGATGCAGGAGGAGAAGGAGGCGGCAGATCGCCTAAAAAAGGAGCGGTTCAAGGCGGCAAAATGCGGGAAAAACGTGGCCTAGTTCACCACGACACTGGCACCATAGGCGGCCCCCAGAAGTATCAGTATGCATGGACATATATCTACGGGAAGTCCCTGGTCAGACCTGAGGAGGTCAATTCTCTAACAACACAATTGCGTCGATTGCATCTGTGGTACGAGAAAGCCGTAGCGGCCGGGCATGAGTACTTCTGGGTGTCATATAAGAAAGAGCATTACTTCATGGATGACGCGATGTATATTCTGTTTTCTGAAATTTTTCAGTTATTCAATCAAGACTCCCTCGACAAATCCCTCGTCAGTTGCTATTGTTTGTAAGTGATTTATTTCTGCAATTTAATTAAGTCTCTAGCTCTGCTCGTTCATTGCCTGTAATTACCTCACTACATTCTTTTGTACTGTAGAATGAAGATTGTAAAATGCAGGGAACGCCGCATCTTTGACATCAGGTTCATTGACCCATATTATATTAATGAAGTGACCGTAAATAACCATCCCGAGGACACAGAGAATAACTTGTTCCGGTGGTTAGTGAAACAAAATACTTGCGCAGAAATACTTTTTCCTTACGTCTTCCAGTGAGTGTTACTGTACCTTCTACACATTCTATTTTGCTTACTCCATGTTTAATGTAATCGATGAGTCATGGACATATAAACGTGCGCAGTTCCCACTGGATTCTGCTAATCATTAGAGTTGACCAAGGAGTCGTTCAAGTCATGGACTCGTTAAGGAAAAACATGGAAGAGTAACAAAGCTTGCAAGATATGCTCCAGAGGTAATTTTAATCATTATCGCTCTATATCGTCCTCTTTCATTCATTTTCTGATATTAAGTAATTAATAACTCATTTAATCATTTTCTTTTGGCGGCCAGGGTTTGGAAACGGTTCATCGTGAAGGTTCCTGGGGAATGGAAACCGAAATTGTATTTTTATACCACCAAGGTAAGTAGTACTATATATATAGGTCCGCACAACTCTTTAATTGTAGTTTCAATACCATTATCATGCTTGATTATTATTTGATTAAATTCTATTTTCTGTAAAGTGGTGTGAGAGGCAGCAACAGGGGACAAATTTATGTGCATACTACGTTTTTGAGTACATGCGCTCTTTTGTCAGTGAGCGGAATAGAGAACAAAGAACAGCTTATGTATGTATACACTCTGCGCAATTTTTTATTACCATATTGTGTTGAGTTCCATTCATAAATTATTTTATTATGATTTCATATATACAGTTATAAACAACTCACATATTCATATTGATCTAGATGGAGCGAATGCGGGACCAGCTCATACCAGCGAAGCGCCTAAAAGCAATTCAAGAGGAATTGGCGGGATTTTTGAACTCGGAGGTCCTGAAGAAAACTGGAGAATTTTATCACAAAAGCAATTATTTTTTACCTCCAATGTAATTGACGTGATCTGGACGTGTGAGAAACGTGATGTCGGTCTAGTAACTTGAACGTGATCTCGACGTGTGGGCTTATGTTTGTATGTATGAATCGGGACCAATGCCCCTTTGGAACCGGGACCAATGCCCCTTTTTCTACTAGTGTACTGTATGTGGTAGCGTAGAAATATACGAAAACTATTTTGAAATGAAGACAAGAAAATAAATGAATAAAATAAAACAAAATGAATTCTCTGCCGCGGCACAGAAAGTGCCCAAATTTCTGCCGCGGCAGAGAATTAGTAAACCCTAAACCCTAACCAAAATGAACTCTCTGCCGCGGCACAGAAAGTGCCCAAATTTCTGCCGCGGCAGATAACAATTAGTCGCGGCCCGTTATACGAACCGCGACTAAAGGTTCTGCCCCTAGCATGCCCAGGATGAGGACTATTTGTCCCGGCTGGTGACAGGTCCGCGACTAATGGTTGGACCATTAGTCCCGCCTCCGCTGTCGCGGTTGGCCAACCGTGACAAAAGGCCCTCACGGCCCGGGACAATAGGTCCAGTCTCCACTAGTGGGTGGAACACGTTATCAGCATGTACCGCTCCACCAACTGATATGCATCGAGCCTCCCTCAAGCTGGCTCTCGTCGTTGATCGTGGAGGTATAATCCAGATCCGATCGCAAGAACAATCCCCCATCTCTTATGATTTTGTTTTGCAATTCGTTTTATTCGGATTATCTTTACACCTACGGTGTGGATTTGCCTCGCGAGATCTGAGCAAACCTGATGTCGCCGACCAATGTCGATGGATATCGTAAGATGAGCGGATTTGATGACTACACTGTAGGGAGTCGGTACACGAACGTGATCCGAATGATCACGGTACCGCCGCGATGCACCAGCTGTGCCACGCGCCGTCTCGATTCCAGATGAACGGACGATGAAAATTGACAACCGAGATGTTCTCGGTGTTGATGAAAAAGACGTCGTTGGCTGCCGTGGAGCCGCTCGTCGTGAGTTACCCAGGTCGGCTGAGCCGCCATGCCACACACCGAGACGCCCACCACGTAGCGCCGTCGTCGGCCGCCGTAGAGCCCCTCGTGTGTTGCCCATGTCAGCCGAGCCGCCATGCCACACACCGAGCCGTGCACTACGTGACGCCATCGGTCCAGACGACCGTGCTCCGTCGTCGACATCGAGAACCTCGAGCCTCTTCCATCCCCGCGTCCACGCAATCTACGGCCACGAAACGCTGCATGGTCGTGCGTGCCGCACCACGGCCGGCCACACACTGCCGCGCACCATCGCCGCGAGCGGATCGTCGTCGCGCCGTCTGGCCTTGCTGGCCGGACGTCACGACGCTCGCGCTGCACGCTCGACGCGCCGCCCGCGCCTCCAATTGCCGCACCCCCAATGCGTCACCTTGCCCTGTTGGCCGGCCGCCGCGCGCCCTGCTAGCGCGCCACCGCTCCTTCCCGCACCGCCGAGCCATGCTGGCCGGCCGCCGCGCCCGCGCTCGGTGCGCACATGCCGCGTAGCCCTGGCCTGGAGTCCGATGGCAGCTGACCGCCGCCATGGCTTGAAACTATCTGTTTTTGCTCAAATCGCACGTTCAGGCTCAAACGATCTCTGAAAGTCAATTTTGTGCCAAATTTTAACTTTGTGATGCGCTTAACATGTTTCCGTCATTTCTTTTAAATATTGGAATGCCATGTTAATGAACAAATGTATTTTCATCGCATTTATTCAATGGATTACCTGCTGTAATCTAATACATCTTGCATAAATCGCAGATGGCTGGAATCGTCAACCGTGAGTTCACCGAGCTAGCACAAACCGGGTTGAACTACCTGACCTGGGCATCGGATGTGGATATATTCCTCACGTCCAAAGAGCTGAAGCAGGTTATTAGCGTGGGAGATGATGGCATCAAAAGTGATGCCACCCCCGCTGAGAATGCCCGAGCTCTGCATTTTCTGCGTCACCATCTCTATGGTACTCTGAAAAACGAGTACATGGCCGAACGGAGTGCTTTGGACCTCTTGAATGCTCTCAAAAAGTGTTTCGAGCGACTGAAATACACTGTTGGCCCGCAGGCAGAGGCGGAGTGGATTCGTCTGAGGTTTCAGGACTTCTAGACGGTGGGAGAGTATAATTCGGCTTTGCACCGGATTTGCACCTCTCTTCAGCTGTGTGGTGCCACCATTACTGACAGCCAGAAGATTGAGAAAACTCTCTCTACCTTCCACCCCAATGCTGTACAGTCCTCGCAGGGATGAGCTCTTGCGAAAGAACTCTCTTGCCGCCAGGGAAAGTACACGCAGTATGCAGAGCTTGTGGACATACTCCAGGTGGAGGAGGCGCAGGATGAGCTCTTGCGAAAGAACTCTCTTGTGCAACCACTTGGGGTGAGTTCTCGTCAGGAGGCCCACGCTAATGCCTTCATGGTCCGCGCACCTCTTAAGAAGAAGAGGGGCGGGAAGGACAAGAAGGCACCTCACCCTCCTCGCCAGGCTCAGCAACATCAGCTAGGCAAGGGGGAGCAGAGGCCCCAGGACTGCTATCGGTGCAGCTCTACAAAACACTTCTCACGTCAGTGCCGTGCGCCGAAGGAGGTTGTGGCTGCATACAAGGCTAGTAAGAAGGTGCGTGAATCGCACCTAGCCTCAGTTCAGTGGGAGGAACCACTGGCACCCTCGGCACCCCCGGTGGCGTCTGAGCTCCTTCCACCGCCACCACCTCTGCCTGCGGCTGCATCAACCATGGTGCCCATGGAGACGACCCCGATGGTTCCGTCGGACGTCGGCATCTCCATGGAGGTTGAGCAAATGGTGCTCCCTGGCGCACCAAGGGTTGGCACTGATGATGATCTTATACTCACTGAGGAGCAGTTCTCTAAGTTGGAGATTGAGTGTGAAGTGAACGGCGCGCTCTCTTCGCCCGTCTAGACTCCACTCGTTTTATCTATCATGATTCCTTAGGCTATTTGAGATACATTTGGTTTGTAAGCTCTATAAGAGCAAAACATATTCATTATTTTGATGCTTGAATGACATTGATTATCGTTCATTAATTCCTCTATTTGAATGTGATGGCATGTTATGTTCTAAGATATGTGTGCATGTCTTATGTAATGTCGCTACTTCCTCGCTTCATTATGTTAACTTGATACAAATATTTTAGAACACGTGTGGCGCCCCCAATGGAGGAAACGTGCCTTGCGGACAGTGGATCAACAAATACCATCTTGAGAGATGATAAGTACTTCGAGTCAATTCAAAAGTCTCCGGGTAGTATTATGACGATCGCTGGCTGCGGTCCGAAAAAGTAGGCTCTGGAAGAGCCACTATTGTACTCCCCATGGGAACGACTTTGGTCATAGATGACGCATTGTTGTGCCTAGAGGCTACTCGTACTCTCTTGAGCTTCAAAGCTATTCGCGCCAATGGTTTCCATATTGGGACCGATGATGAGGGTGGTAAGGAATACCTCCTCATCACAAGGCGCGATGAAAATGGTACCCATGTCCTCGAAAGGCTTCCTTCATGGGACACGGGGCTCTACTACATGAAAATTGTAGCACCGCCCGTGTACACTACCTTAAAGACTGTTTTTCGAAGCTCTGAACTATTTTGCCTATGGCATGATAGATTAGGCCATCCCGGTCTAAGAATGATGAGGAATATAATTAACAACTCGAATGGTCATAATGTTAATGTGAAGAACTTCCCAAATCCTGATGATTTCGTGTGCTCTGCATGCGCTACGGGGAAGTTAATCATTAGACCATCCCTTTTAAAGGTGAAGGATGAAATCTCCGCGTTCTTGGAACGTATCCAAGGGGACATATGCGGTCCGATTCAGCCCCTATCAGGGTTGTTTCGATAATTTATGGTACTCATCGACGCTTCCTCTAAATGGTCCAATGTTTGCCTACTGTCAACACGGAACCATGCATTTGCAAAATTGATCTCGCAGATCATACAAATGAGGAATAGATTCCCTGATTGTCATATTAAGTCCATCAGAATGGAGAATGCTGGAGAATTTACTTCAAAGGCCTTCGATGATTATTGCATGGCAATGGGAGTCGCAGTCGAGCACTCAGTACCGCATGTCCATAAGCAAAATGGACTTGCAGAGGCTTTGATTAAAAGGATTAAATTCATTGCCAGACCGCTCCTTCAGGGTTGTAATTTACCAACTACATGTTGGGGGCATGCTGTGTTACACACTGCTAAACTCATAAATTTTCGACCATCGGCCTACAACATCCATTCTCCTATGCAGCTTGCGCAGGGGTCGGCACCGAAAATTTCCCACCTTCGCAGGTTCGGTTGCCTGGTATATGTACCGATACCAACCCCCAGCGATCAGCAATGGGCCCGCTACGTAAGTCGGGGATATACGTTGGTTATGAGACTATGTCCATAATCAGGTATTTGGACCCCATGACAGGTGATTGTCATACGGCCCGCTTTGCTGATTACATATTTGACGAGGATCTTTTTCCGACTTTAGGGGGAGGAAATCAACCCCTTGATGATAAAAGTCGAGAAATCACGTGGCAAGCCACGGGGATCCACGCTCATGACCAACGTACTGCTGAGACAAATAAAGAAGTCCAAAAGATAATAGATTTGCATGCATTAGCGAATCAACTGCCTGATCACTTTAGTGACTTGAAAACTGTGACAAAGTCGCATGTGCCAGCGCGCAATACACCGGAGAGGGTTGAGATACCGAAGTTAACTAATGGTACACCGGCCCCCATCCAAAGGCCTAAAAGGACGCGGAATCCGGATTCTCAAATCTCAAGTACTCGGGGACGCCCGGCGAAAAAGGATAAGAGAGATTTATCACAGCCAGTCACCAAAGCCCCTAGAAAGAGTAAGGGGAGCCACTTGAGACCTGGCACAAGTACGGAAAATCCTGTGCACGGGATTCCGGACTTGAACGTCCCTATTGAGGGAACATCCAGCGGAGATGTGATTACACACATCGGCGCGGAAAAGCTAAAGGACCTCGCTTCTGTAATGGGAAATACGGTAGAGCAAGAGGCAGCGCCAGATGCGCCCCATGACGAAATGGCCATAAATTATATCAGTACGGGAGAGTCAATGAACTGAGCAATGGCAATTGTCCACATTAACTTTGCTAAGAAAATTGCCTCAATCATAGATCATGTTAGTAAAAGGAGGTCGGATTGGAAAGATTGGCAGGAGGCAGTTACCTCAGAATTATTATCTCTCAACAAGAGGAAGGTGTTTGGACCGGTCAGTCTAACTCCTCCCCACATTCGCCCAGTTGGCCATAAGTGGGTTTTTGTTCGTAAGAGAAATGAAAGAAATGAGGTGGTTCGGTACAAAGCAAGGCTCGTTGCTCAAGGGTTCACTCAACGACCAGGTGTCGATTTTGAGGAAACTTACTCCCCGGTCATGGATGGTATAACCTTTAGATACTTGATCTCGATGGCAGTAAATCTGGACTTGACAATGAAATTGATGGATGTTGTCACTGCTTACCTATATGGTAACCTTGATTCGGACATTTACATGAAGGTACCGGAGGTTATCCCCGTTCCGAATCAAGATAGAGCAAATCGGGGTCTATACAGTGTTCTTCTCAAGAAGTCACTATACGGACTTAAACAGTCTGGTAGGATGTGGTATAATCGCTTAAGCGATTTCCTTCATCAGAAGGGCTACACGAGCAATGAGGACTGCCCATGTGTCTTTTTACGGCAATCCCAATATGGATTCTGTATAATCTCGGTATTCCTACCTGATGTCGGAATTGAATATAATTTGAATATAATTGGTACACGTAGAGATATTGAGGAAGCGAGTTCCTACCTGATGTCGGAATTCGAGATGAAAGATTTGGGTAAAACCAAGTTCTGTCTGGGTCTGCAACTAGAACATTCCCCTGCTGGGATTCTAGTGCACCAGCCTGCCTACACCCAGAATGTGTTGGAGAGATTTGGATTTGATAAGTCATATCCTTCTAAGACCCCAATGATCGGGAGGTCTTTACAGCAAGATAAGGACCCGTTCAGACCTAAGGAAGAGGGGGAGGAAATTCTGGGACCGGAATTCCCCTACTTGAGCGCCATTGGAGCACTCATGTACCTCGCGAATTGTACACGGCCGGATATTGCTTTCGCCGTCAATTTGCTTGCTAGGTACAGTTCTGAGCCTACCAATAGACATTGGAAAGGCATCAAGGATGTCTTCCGATACCTGCAAGGGACCAAAGATCTTGGGCTGTTTTATAGGAGGAATCAAGACCTATCATTGGTAGGCTATGCTGATGCAGGTACCTGTCGGACACGCACACTTTCAAGTCACAGACTGGATATGTTTTCCTTTGTGGCGGAACTGCAATTTCCTGGAAATCATCTAAGCAAAGTCTTGTATCGACTTCGACGAACCACTCAGAAATCATAGCGCTATATGAAGCATCACGAGAGTGTGTGTGGCTTCGACGGATGATTCACCACATTCAGCAGACGTGTGGATTGAACACCGTACATACCCCTACCATTATCTATGAAGATAATGCAGCCTATGTTGCACAAGTACAGTCGGGTTGTGTGAAGAGTAATCTCACAAAGCATATCAACCCCAAATTATTCTATGCACATGAATTACAGAAGATGAACGAAGTGAGGATCTTGCATACTAAGTCGTGTGAAAGTCTTGCTGATTTGTTCACTAAATCATTACCGGCATCATCTTTTGAGAGGTGTGTTCTTGGAATCGGTATGATGAGACTTAGAGAGATGCCAGACTCAGGGGGAGATTCTTCACACCCCCGTCTGTGAATCTCGATCCAGATGATTGAGTACTCAACCTGATGATTGAGTGAATTGTACTCTTTTTCCCTTATGTGAGTTTTCCAGATGTTTCTCATATTGAGGTTTTTGATGAGGCAATTCGTGCAACATGAGGAGACGTATACTATGTGCTCTTTCTCCATATTTTTCCCACTGGGTTTTTCGGAGTTTTTGAGACATAGACAATACGGGATGACGGACCAAGGGGGAGTGTTGGGAAACCAACGCACGCGTACCGTGCGGGCCCACCCTTTCTTGGGTGGGGGGTTTTCTTTTAGGGTTTGGTCCTCTCCACCTACCCCTTTCGCCTATATACCCTCTGTATAGTATGGAGAGAGAGACAATTGATTAATAAAGATCAGTCCAGACTATATTCCCGTGTCTCCTTTTACTTTTCGCATCTGTGATCGTGCCGCGTGTACGACTACTTCGACTACGCTCTCGCTCCACGACCTTGGACCGGACTCGCCGGCAAAGGTTGTGGAACACGTACCTTTTCTTTATCCGTAGAGGATCCATCGTCGTCATCAGACTGAAATTGAGAAAGCAATTAATTTGCTGGGATTAGGATAGAGAGGAATAATTAACTTGAAACACAGACGTACATGATTTAATAATGTAATTAACCTGTGCACATACCTTTTGTTCGTTGGCTGAGCTGTGACGGTTTTCTCTTTCTATTTCAAGGGTGGGACGGTTGGGGTGGGTTTTTGCGACAAGCCTCAGCGCCGCCTCCGCTTCAACTACCTGTTCAACACTGCAGTTGGCGCAGTCAAGGTAGTAAGTGACTTTTTGTAGCAATGGCATATTCCCTGGCTCCAAACCGACGGGCATTCCCACGGTAGCATTGCATTCCAGTTCCTCAAGCATCGGTAACGCTCCCTCCCCTTCACACAGGATCTCCATATACGGAACTCAAGCTCAAGCTCTGGAACTCATCACTACCAACAGTATACGGCAGACAGTCCTTGTTGTCATTCACGAGGGTGACATAGCGGAGCAACGGAAGCCTTCCAAGGATTTGCAGATCCCGCCCTTCCGCGACCTCCACGTGTAACCACAGGACAGACAGGTGCGGAACACATGAATAATTGATCCATGACGGCAGCTCACGGAAATTTGAAGGAGGTCCCCACTCTTCCCAGCTGTCAACGTGGACATATCCATCCGCCTCATAATATATAAATAGAGTCTGGATTTTGCACATGTTGTGCAGCGACTCCGTCACAGCCTTGAATGCGCTCTTCTCCATCTCATCGAAATGGATCTCAAGCACAGTCACCTCCGTCAGCTTTCCTAGCTCCGTAACAAAGTTTGGGCACTTGTCCACTGAGTATAGCTCAAGCTCTTCTAGGGACGTCAGCTTCCCTATCCCAGCCATCATTTACAGAATAGACTCTCCTAAGTGATCTATGATGAATACATCTATCTTTTTACAAGCTCCCCCAGATAAAACTATTCGAGCCTTAGGTATGTTCATACCATGCTCCCCCAGATTACTCCATTTTCTCCAAAATGGTGTATCCTTAATCCTTTTTATTTGGGTTTATTCTGTCAATCTGTCTTCTTTATGGTACTTTGAGTACCGTCCTTAGTCTCCTTTTGGAGCTGTAAAATATCCAAGAATACATCTATCTTTTTACTTTAGGGGTATCATTGTTGTGATCGTCGTACTCCCCAGACGATCACAATTCATCATAGATCACTTAGGGGAGTCTATTCTGTAATACTCTCTATCTCCCCCTCGAAATGTGGCAAGAACCTTTTGCCACAATTTCGAAACTTTGATTATCTGCTTTATTCAAAATGAAGTTGTCTTTTAACGTATGGGAGTACTTTTTCCTCATTCCTTTTCAAAACTCACAAGAGTTCTTTCTCAATGATACTTTTTGCAAGTCACACTTGCATACCATTCTTAACTTGAGGTTCATTTGTAACTTTATTCTCTTTTGACTCATTAAGTGTTTTATAACTATGACACATAAAATGTGCAATCGATATAAAAACACATGAGTCGTCACATCTTTCTCTTGTCATACAGGATAAGACCTCTGTCAAAAATTTCTCCCGCCATGCGGGTATTTTCCCAGACTTTTCACACCACGTGGGTATTATTATCGTCTTTTCCCGTCATGCGGGTATTATCGTCTTTTCCCGTCATGCGGGTAATGAAGAGACATAGATGCCACAATTGGCTCTTTAGACTGCATATTGAATCATCAAATTCAGAAATAAATCTGAATACTCTTTTATACACATGCTTAATCCAACGTTGTTCAAATTAAGCATTCATGTTGCTCGTTTAAAAAATTTCTTCATATGAAGTATATGAAAGAAATTCGTTAAACAAAGCTCTGAATGATTTCTTTGTTTTCTTCATGGAGAGTACATGAAAGACATTTGTCAAACAAGACTCTCGATGATCTATTTGTATTCTTAGATTAACATCCAAGAATTCTTTTTCTTTTGCAGTCATTCTTTAGAGAGAACATACTCTCTTACTTTATGACCTTACTTGGTCATCTTTCGGGTCAAAAGTACCCATCTTTTTGCTTTCACGAATGGAAGCATGAGCATCTTTGTCTGAGAAAGCATTCAATAATAATAAACAATAATGAGCATAAAATTAACCCTACGTTGGTCTGGTTAAAGGTATGCACATTAAATCTTTATAAAACTTTCTTCTATATTAAAATTAACCCTACGTTGGGCAGAATTAGAATGAAACATCATCTTTTTACACTAATTCTACATCACCGTTGGGCAGAAATAGAATCAATGCATAAAACTTATAAACAATATGATGATAATATTTCTATCGCAATAAAGAACTCTGTTCAGAAAATAACATTATCATCAACTCTATTGCAGCGGAAACATGAAATATACATATTTCTATAGTTCAAGAGCATCTCTTGATCTTTTATCTTTTCTTTGAAAATTTATCTGTTAGATGCAAACCAGTAGCATCTTTTATCTTTTCTCTGAAATTGATCACTTTGATGCAAAATTATCAGAGATCTAGCCCTTTGACTATAGAACTCATATAATTATAGTACTGCTATGATCAACGTTGGTCAGAAAATAACAATACCATAATCAATCTTTTAAACAAATATCTCTCTTTTTCCTCCTCTCTAATTAAATTTTCCCGTTGGTTCCAATTTAATTAGAAGAGAGTCCTTTTAATTTACAGTAGAAACTATAAATATTCTCTGTATTTCACAAACATTGCAATGTTCTGGTCTGTTCTCTAAACAAATTCATTGAATTTGAAAAGAGATAATCTTTTAGCAAAATCTTTGTCATGAAAGACTTTTCTGTCCTTTAATTAAAATTCTCCTAGAGAATTTAATTAAAGATCTAAACAAATTCACTGAATTTGAAAAGAGACCATATTTTAGCAAAAACTTTATCTTAAAAAAGACTTTTCTGTCCTTTAATTAAAATTCTCCTAGAGAATTTTAATTAAAGATCTAAACAAACTCACAGAGGAATCTGTATATCTTTTCTTTTGATCTCTAAACAAATTTTCTCAGTGAAAACTTTAACAGAATCATAAACATTGCAATAATCACTTTAATATGCTCCTCTTAAATTTTAATTCTCACTTTTAATTCTTTTGACCTTTTAAAATTTAAAAGGAGCACATTTTTCTATTTGCAGCGGGAAAACATGAATTAAAAATTCATGAACTTTATTCTTTGCATAAGCTTTTCTTTTACTTTTATTTTCTCTAGACAAAAATTTCGTTGGATAATTTTTGAATAGAAAAAACTAGATGAAATTTGCCTAAAAATTAGACAAAAAACAACTAAACAGCTTCTGGAAAAATAAAAACAGAGAAAAAACTCTGTCTAAAAACGCGTGGCCCATACCACAGTTTTCCACTTTTGGCCCATGGCCCATTTAACTACGCGCCGCGCTCGCGCTGTGCGTAACCAGCACCGGCGGCCCACGGTCGCTTTCTCTCTGCGCTGCACGCGCGTCTCGTAACCGGCCCAGCGGCCGGCGGTCTCTGTGCTTTTGGCCCATCGGCCCAGGTGCTGGCTAGGGTTCGGAACCGGGCGATCCTGGCCGTCCGTGACGATCGGACGGTCCAGCGTGCGTCTCGGTCGATCAAAACGACCGGACCGCCGACCCGACCGGAAAACCCTAGACCATTCCCCCCCCCCCCCCCCCCTTTCACTCTCTCCCGAAACTCTCTGTCCGCCCATGGCGGCACTGGTGTTAGGGTTCGGCGGCCGGAGACGACGACGACCGCCACGCAGCGCGCCGCTCCAGCTCCTCCCCCCTTCCTTTCTTTTCTGTCCCGCAACCCGCACAGAGGCGAGCACGGTGGTGGCGGCGCCCCCGCTGGCCCTCTTGCCGGCGCGTGCGTGCACCCGAGGGTGGGCGCACCACCGTCAAGCGGCCCAGCTGGCGGCGCCCTTTGCTGGCGGCGGCCGGTCGTCGCGCACTTTGCCCCGTGAGGGGTGCTTCTTCGTCTTGATGCCTCGGCTTGCCGATGCGCATCAAGATCGAGAGGAAATGGGGCGGCCTTGCGACGGCCCCCTTTGCCAGCGAGCCCGAGGGCCAATCCCGGTGAGTACTTTGCCCTTTCTTTTGGATTAGGGTTTCGGGGTTGGGGATTCTTTTTCTTTTGCTTTTCTTTTGTTACCGAACAGATCTAGCACTAGGTGCTCTGATACCATTGTTGCGTCCCTTAGGATCATCTAGGTCTAGATCAAATCGGTAGAACGGAGGGAGGAGAGATAATGGAGGTACCTTCTCCTCTAGCAGCACGAACCCGGAGTGCCGGCCATGGTGGAGATGGCCGGCGACGGCAGTGAGGTGAGTGGGCGAGGGATGAGTGGCGGCGGTGCTTCCCGTCGGCTCACGCTAACCCCAGATCGGTAGGAATGTTGGTGGAGCGAGAACCTCGTTAGTTGTGCAGGCCGGCCCCCCCACCCTTTATATAGCGTGGCGACAGGGGCCCGTCAACCATATGTGGTTGGGCGCCCCCGATCAGGGCGCGAGGCAAGGGTCCGTGCGAGCCATTGGGCTCGTACGGGTGGAGATCAATCCAACACATCCAGCCTGCCACTGGCTGATGAAGGTCGCATTCATCAACATTGTGCAACTACAGGACAGAAATTTTCCCACATATTTTTTCCATTTGCAGTAATTACACACTGTGCATCAACATTGGTAGAGGACAGATATTCTTTATGAGGATGCGAGCATGCATGCCGTTGTGGAAAAGTCTATGGACATGATTTGCAGGACAAATTCTACCAGAGGATCCTAGGCGCATTAGCCAATATGATAATATATGCTCAACTGAATCGTAGTTGCAAATACAAAACAAGAACACGTGTGATCCAACCACGGAGGGAGGAGGCACCTGTGAGGGCAGGCGTTGAAGGAAGAGTCGCACCCCGCTCCACCACGAAGCTGGAACGCCGACGACCTCTACTTCCCGCAACGCGCCACCGGTCGTCGGAGATGAAGATGAAGGCACACGCTCGACTAGCTGGCTCGACTAGCTAGCTGACCATCTCAAATAGAGTCAAGTCGGCACACACACGCTCGACCAACACACAATCTGAACACTACCCCGAGGGCCGAGGCCAAGGAATTTTATTTGGACAAACGTGTAATTGGGGAATCGCCCACGATCTGTTATTGGTGGAGCGGAGCGGCTGACTAGGAGCTGGTCGTCGCCGAAGCCACCGGCCAGGAGGACGGCGAGACCGACGAACGGGACGAGCAACCAGGGCCGAACGACGGCGGGGATCCACATCCGCCGGCGTTAGGCTCCAAAACGATTCAGAAGGTGATGAGCTGAGAGAACTAGGACGTGGTCGCTACTATAGGTGGCCAAACGTGCCGGCCCGGCACGGCACGGATGGGGCACGGCCCGTTAGGCACATGGGCTATTCGTGCCGTGCCGGGTCGGCCCACATGCCGCGGCTAGACCTCCGGCACGGCCCGAGAGGCACGCCGACGGCCCGTTAGGCACGGTTGGCCCGTCGGGCACGGCCCATTTAGCACAAATGCGGCCCAAAAACTAAAAAAAAATATAAATAGGTAAAAAAATAAAAAATAAAAAAAAAACTAATCGTGCCGTGCCGGGCCGGCCTACGGGTCTCGATCGGGAGCTGGACACGGCACGGAGCGGGCCCGTGCCGGGGCACGGCCCGTTAAGATCCGTGCCGGGCCATGCTTGGGCCGGGCCAAATTCCCCGTGCCTAGGGCCGGCACGCTGGGCCCGGCCCATTTGGCCACCTATAGTCGCTACCGAAGGTGTTGCACTGTTGCCGTTCCAGCAGCAAGGGCATAATAGCAGAGCATGTGCTACCATCTCTTCAGAATTTCAGATAAGGTTGTTCCATCGACCAAGTCGAAACTACTGCAGAATGATTAGTGTTTTTTTCCATAGTAATACGTGTCTTATTTATAAATAAATATCAAACTACAGGGCACTTACAAACCAATCTTACAGAACTGAAAAGATAGGATAAACCTATGTGCCAAACCAACGCCTATCTCTCTCATTCGGTACCATCGTAGCAGCCACCAAAGAAAAGCGAGACAGATCACCTCTTCACCTGAGCTCGACGCGGCTCCATCGCTGATTAGCAGTTTTTCGGACCTCCAAACTAGTTTGCCATAGGACAAACCATTGTCGTTGGAAGAATCAGACCGGGGTAACACGACCCCGAACACGCCATCGAACTTCACAACTGGCACCTCTGCACGACTACGACGTCGAAAGAGGGAGCCAGAACTGCCAGCCACCAACCATAAACCCAACATAGGATACACCATCTTCCAGCTGTCACCTGCGCCGACAACAGTCTGCGCGTACTCCTGGACGATCCAACCTCCCTGCTCCACCATGACGTCGGAGACAACGCCATAGCAACGGGGACAAAGCAGAAGGAGAGACACACCTGATGGGGTCGCCGACACCATCCATGAACCCTAACGCCGCCGATCTGAAAGATCGGCAAAACACACGATGCCATCAACTCCGAGACGCTGCCATGAAGGACACCGCCGGTGTGGGAGTGGAGCTGAAGCAGATGTATTCGTCCGGGCGCCGCTCCCACCACCCCAACGGCGCACCACGACCTGCAAAACCAAACCCTAACTACAGAGCAGGAACATGGTCCTCCCTCCTGCCGCCAGAGCAGTAGGCGGAGGGAGAGGGGACCAGCTCTTTGACCGGTGGAGATCGGGTGGAAAGCGAGATCGCTTTTCCTCTCTCCCTGGCGGCGGCGTAGGAGGAAAATGATAGATCTTGAATGATTAGTGTTGGAATAGCAAGATACGTGTCATGTATGTACACGTGCGTATGTATAGCTAAACCCTAGATTGTATAGGACTTCCTCTAAGGTTACGGTCACGTCTGTACCCCTGTATATGTACATCACATGAGATCAATGCATTATCTTGCATCTCAATCTATTCTCTTAATTCTGTATGGTATCAGATTTCGAGTCCTCCTCCAAGGCCTCTTGCTTTTCCGCCCACTCTAAACCCTAGCCGCCGCCACCTCTCATTCGTCCGCCACCTTGAGCGTCACCTCCAAGTCCGACGCCTCTGGTGGCAACCCATTTGGTGACCCTCATGGCGCTGCCGTCTTGTCGGTCACCCTCCAGATGCTGGCCAACCGAAACCATGTCGATGAGATTCTCGATCTTAAGCGGCCCAACTACACCACCTGGAACACTCTGTTTATGGTCCACTTCCGTAAGTTCGGCCTTGTCAATCACATCGACGGCAGCATCGACACGCACAACCGCGTCGATGACATCGAGCACACCATCGCTCCTGGTTCAACAGCATTGTCCCTAAGGACATACGCGACATGATCATCCGTCCATCGGACACGACATTCGGCTGTTGGGTCACGATCTACAACCTCTTCCCCGACAACAGCATGCAGCGCGTTGTGTACGCCCAGCAAGAATTCCACGAGCTGTTCCAGGACGATCGCCCGATCTCGGAGTACTATCGTAAACTGAAGATGCTTGCCAACACCTTGCGTGATGTCGGATCTCCCGTCTCTGATCAGCAACTCGTCGTCAAGCTCCTTCGTGGCCTCCGCGATGAATTTGGTCATGTCGTCGCCATCCTCAATGTTCACCCCAAGAGCTTCCTATAGCATGATATCAAGTAAAAAAGTTATACCTTCAAAGAAAAAGTGTACACCGAATACAATCGCTAATTTGTCATGCGAAAATACTCTAAAATCTAAAATGGGGCATTACACAAGACAAGACGACATTTAGATATTGTGCATGAATAGTTGAGGTAAGAACATATCAGTCGGTTAATGTTTGAAAGAAATGATTTTAGAATGATATTTTTCCTAAAAGAACCTGAATGCTCAAATGGTATGTGTAAGTGCAACCAACGGAAAGGATGAATACCATTTATATAAGGGATTAAGAGCTTCTAGAAACTAAATAGATTTAGTGGGCGACACGGGAAACCCTACAGCTGCCACCAGTAGTGCCTTCCTCCCGCCCACCCCCACAACGCCACCACCGGAGGGGTCGTCGGCGAAGCCACGCACGCCCTAGGGAAGGTGGCGGCGGGGCTGTTTCCTCTCTTACCGCGGCTCCCTCTCGCAAGGTCCGGTGCGGGGAGGCTCGGATGGCGGCTGGGCGAGGCGAGGCAAGGCTGTGGAGGTGCGGCGGCAGGGCTGTGGTAACGCACGGCCGGGTTCCTGGAGGCGCATGGTGACGGGTGCGCGGTCGATCAAGATATGGGCCACGTGGACCGGCTCTGGATGGGTCCGCGCCGGTATGGAGATGGTGTGTGCGCCACCGCCGCAGGTCCTAGGAGTAGCGGAGATGCTACATGTGGGGGGCTAGTAGCTAGGGAGTCGAGGGAAGCTTTTCCTCTGCCTCCTTCACCCACGGCATGCACCCGAGGATGAGGAGGTCGAGGCATTGACCCCGGAGCTGCGGCTACGGAAGGGGCACAGATGGCATGGCATTGGCCGTGGAATGTGGTGATACGGCGACTGCGGCATGCGGTGGAGCTCGGCGGTTGTCAACAAGGGCATGCTACCATCTTGCTGACCGTGGAGCTTCGTGCGCGGGTCGAACTCCGGGAGAAATCTTTGCACGGACTTCGGTAAGTTGTTCCAAGATCTCCGGGTAAAAAGCTAAGCTCCATCGGAGCGGGAGACAGTGACAGACGCGTAACTAACTTCTTGGAGGCATCTTCTTGGAGTTATTGGCCCTCATAGTGTGACGAGTTCGCCATGGATGGGCAGGATGGCGCTCTAGTCGAGGGAGGTGAGCGTCGGGGCGGTGGTTTCAGAGGGTGGTGGTACATCGAGGTTGCGGCCTCGGCCTCCTATGCAGCGGGGACGTATGCGGCATGGTTGTGGCCTTGCGTGGTTTTTGGTGGTGACCTGGGATTGTTCGGGCAGCCTGTTCGTCGACCCAGATGGATTGCCTTCAGGCAACGCGAAGGTCGATCTGGTTGCTACATCGAGGCGGTGGCCCCGGACCCGCAGGTGTGTGTTCGTTGTAGTGTTAGTATAGCATCGTGTGTGCGACATGAATGCATCGCTTTTGCGGTTTTTCGATATGGTTTCCCACATAAACCTAGCACTGTATGGTTATTGGACCCTATTTCCCTTATAAATTGGTTCAATTCTATTCCATCTATAAGGATTGTTGGAGCGTCCTACCCTCTTCGAGAGGTTTCTCAACAAAAAAAAATTTAATATGAGTACTAGATCTATCATGGAGTATCGGTACTCACTGTATTGTTATTTTGGCCTTAACATGGGGACTTCTAGAAGAAGACACGTTCTGCTGAAACTGACCAAACAATTGTTTCTCTTATTTTTTTTGCCTTATTACCATTTGGGTCAACAATTCAACAACATATACTGAATTGCCCTCTATGAAATTATAAGGGTTCACCCTATAATGATATTGGCGAAGTTCACTACCTATCCTAGAAAAACAAAAAACACACCTTACAAAGACATTGAAGACCTTTTCGTTTACCATTTTATTTTTTTGTATTTAAAAAATAATTAAGATCCAAAAGGTACAAACCTTTTGTTTTTACCATTTTCGAGTTTTTCTTGCTACATAGAAAACATTTCTAAAGAAAACTACACTCTAATGACGCAATTGTTTTTGTAGTTTTGTTTTACAAAAGGATGACTCTAAATGCCATAGCTAACCGGAAATTCACAATGGCACCCGAGCTCACATGCTCCTGTTTTTTTCGATAAAATAAAAAAAACTAGTAAAATGTTACGAAAAATTCTGAAAAAAATTGGAGGCACAAACATATGCATTGTTCACACTCGTGAAGTTTTTCAAAATGAAAAGACATCCCCTATGCTCTGTGCAGAAAAGACAAATCAGTGTTTTCAAAAATGTGTTTTAGATCTATTTTGACCACTCATTTTGTCTTTTTTGTACAGAGCGCAGGAAATTTATTTTCATTCCGAAATTTTGCACGAATATGAACAATGAATATGTGTGTGGCTCCAAATTTTGTCAGAATTTTTCATAATGATTTACTATTTTTTATTTTTGTTGAAAATAGGAGGAGCATGTGAGCTCGGGTGCAAAACGCCTCTCCCATAGCTAACAAACATTTTTCCGTTTATAAGTTTTAAAAAATTTGAGAACTTTTTACCAAGAACTTTTTGTAAACCTAGACCATGATCTTGATGGGGAGGGACCCACCAACATCTCAAAATGCTTCTTTCCAGTTAGTGTTTCAATCTGTCTAATTTTTATGTTCATAGTGACGCGTATCAACTTACAATTTATTTATCGAAACATGAAAATGATTTGAACCTAGGACCTGACCACTTCGTTTTTTTCACAAATAAAAAGTTGAGCATAAGGAAGACACAAATTGGATTTTGCGCGGCCCAACGTTTCTTGCCAAAGATATATTTAAACGAAAATGGAAAGTTTTCGTTTAAATTGGTCAAACTTTGATATTTTCTAGAGTAGTTGGAAATACCACTAATTTGTCTTACATTTAAATAAGGTGGTAAGAACACTTTTTTGCCATTAGAACCATTTTGGAGAGCAAACGTGTGTGTATGTTTTTTTTTTTTTTTTGAGGAGAGCAAACGTGTGTGTTCAACACCAAAGTGTGTACGTGCTCATCTTTGCCAGATACGATGGGCCCATCTTGGGTGGCTTCATGCATTCTAGGTGTCGCACGGTTTCACTTCACCCTCAAAAAAAAAAAAAAAACTTCACCCAGCTCAGTAGCAGCTCTGCCTCCACGCCCGACCGGAAGAAAGGAGCGGCGGCGCCGGCGAACGCTTCTCCTTCCCATCCTGATTCCTCTTCTCTTCTTCTCTCGCGGGAGGCTAGGTTGGCACTGAAGATGTCTTGAAGGAATTCGTTGGAAAGTGCTGCACTCATGTAGTCCGCAAGGATTTGCGGATGCTCATGACAAGATAGCATCAAATTTCATTTCTTGAGCCAACAAAATAGCATCAAGCTTTTGCTTTTTGAATTAGCAAGATAGCATCAAAAGTCATTGCATCTTACATCAAAGAATGGGGAGAATTCCACATACACACTTCAAATCGACACGAACAAACGGTAACTGCAAATCAATTCATTTCTAGCAGTTCTTCTCCGCCTTGGCAAGCTTGCATTTCACCTTCTCGAACACCACGACACTCGTCATCCCGGGCTGGTCGATCTGCAGCTTGAGCGGGCAGGTGGCCTCGATCTTGCACTTGGTGTAGCGCGCCGTGTATCTCACCTCGCGGGTCAGTGCCACCTCAACCTCGAACACCCCCGCCTTGCTCTCCTCCTTGTACTCCGCCACGCCGGCGTTGCCCAGCGACACGTAGCTGCTCTCCGAGCTCGTGGCGAGGCGGTACACGACGGTTTTCCCGGGGGGGGTGCTTTGCTCCTTTGTCGGCGACCTGCACGCGGTCGAACTGCTGGCCGTCGAACTTGTACGCGGCCTCGAACGGCTCCGTGTTCTTCATGGTCATCGCCCAGTTCGGGTTGCGGACGCTCAGCGTGAGCGAGAGGTTGTAGGCCAGCGCTGTCGCCGGGGAGGTCAGCAGTTCGAACCTGGTAAGCGAGGCGTCCTCGACGGTGATGGTGACGTGGCGGAGGAAGGCGTAGGCGGCCAGGAGGACGGCGAAGAGGACGATGACGGAGACGACGCCGAAGCAGATGCAGCCATACTTGATGTTCTCCTTGGTCCTGTAAGACAAGCAGCCGCAGCAATCGTCGTCGCAGCCGCACATTGTTGCCTCCGGCTTGAATCAGATCCTGGACTTGGAGGAGATGGTGGTGTTTATAATGAGGAGCAGTTTACGGCCATTGACCTGAGGAATATGAGCCCTGGTGGACTGCTGCAAGCAAAGTATATGGACATGTGATGTCTGATGAACTTGCTTTTATTATTCCCACTTGGGACCATCTCACATGTCGTATAGATTTTCTATTGAAGAAACCATCCAATACAGCAACTTCAACTTCCCAGGTAAGCCCGACCCGACGACTTGACTCAACAACATTTGCGCCTCCACGGACCACGGTGTTTGTTTTAACACAGCTGTCAGCGATCAGGCCCCCTTCCTCCATGTGAAGAGGCAGAGGGAAACTGAGTTAGAAAGGCTGGTTCGTCTTATCATAATGAAAAATAAAAATTAATCCCAGGGGAGGTTGCTGCCATTGATAGACAGGTATGGAATGGAAGCAAGCTAGCAAAATATGTAGGTGTGTAATATTTTTTATTTTATAAGAATAATATCGCAAGGCAAGGTATATGGTGTAACCGTGTCTCTGCCCTGATATTGGGTGTACCGTGTTTTCTTACTACGTGTTTTAATCTTATTTTTGCAGGGCAATGTGTCTTAATCGAGGTCACCTATGAAATTGTTGTGTCATTGTCTCGTCCACAGTCTGTAGTATGTAACCTTTTTTCGATAAAGTGATTTTTATTAAGTCAAAAGTTCGCATCAAGGCGATACAACCAAACGAGTTACACCTAGCCTCTGTATAACGAAGATGCACACATCCCAAAAAAAACTGTATCGTCGTGCTCGTCTACAGTCTGTAGTATGTAACCTATTTTCAGGGGATTCTAACGCGGCCCATTCTGAACAAATAAATATGTCTGTTTTTGTCCATTTGGAACGTCACGGATAGACGTTCAACCATGTTTGCCCCGTCCGGGTCATGTCACCCAACAGTGCAATCCATTTGATCCAGCATATACGTTTCCTTGGCCATATTGCGTACATGAAACTTGTGAAAAAAAAGTAGTCCATACAATCAAATGAATAAAATTTAATTATTTTTTTATCATCCAAATAAATTTATTCAAGATGAGATTGGATAGCTACTCGTTTCCTTGGTGAATTTACATATGCTCAACAAAATAATCTTAAAGTTGAATATGAGTTGTCCGATAACGAATTTGATGATGCTCATGGAAAAATCCCAGCACTTCGGCGCCGATGGCGGCGACGCCTGCGGGTGTCGTGACCCTCTTGGGGGCGTTGTTGTGGTCACTCCCACCGCATGTCTCCGGGTGAAAAACCTAAACTCTTGTGGTCTCAGCGGCGGGAGCGCTTGTTGCGTCGTTACGTTTTTCAGGCGCTGTCGTCGAGCTTTGGTCCCTTTATTCTCGTCGTCTTCGATGGCAAGCTAGATGCTTCTTGGTCTTCGTAGTTTATCTTTGATCTACTTGTAAGAGGTTTTCCTCATTACTATGTATTGGTTTGGCCGTTTGGCTTTATTTATAAAGCGGAACAAAATTCCGTTTCGTGGAAGCGATTAAGAGCTTCAATATGAATACTAATTCAAACATAGAGTATCTCTCACTATGTAGAGATTATTGTTTTGGCCTTAATATAGAAACTGTTAGAAGAACACAGGTTCTGCTAAAACTAGCATATCAATTGTTTATCTTAAATGTCTCTTTTCCTTTTTCCGGGTGAAATATCAAAAAAATTGGAAACAAATGTTCGTGCATAGATCTTAGAGCATCTCGACCGGGGGGGTCGCAATAGGTCCCCTAAAGCTCCATTATGGCCCCGGACAGAAAAACAGGCCACACCGGGGGGTCGCAAAGCGTTTTTCCGGCCCAAAATCCGTCCGACACTGCCAACAGGGCCTCCAAAATTAGGGGCTCCCTTCACGGTGCCGGATACTGTCCGAAACGAGCCTCCGACAGGTATGACCCGCCCGTCAGCCACACGAAACGACAAATCGAGAGATGCAGGTGCCTCGTCGTTTCAGTGCCGAGTCGTCGCATCGTTGCACGGGCCGTCAGGCGCCGCATCGTTTCAGTGGCAAGGTGGGCGTGCAGTGAAGCGTCGCTTCGATGCATCGCCGCAGAGCCACGCGGCGGAATGCATGCTGTCTTGGTGTTAATGGCAACGGCCGCTACGCTCCTTCGCCCGGCTTTAAAAAGGCCACCAAGGGACCTCTCCTCACACACACCATTACGGCACAACCAGGATGCACCGCCGCGGGCCAGGTTACCAGCCGACGGAGGAGGACCACGAGCGACGCCGCCGCCTTGACGTGGCTTCAATGCTCCGGTGCCAACGTTCGAACGAGCGACGCCGGATCCAGGGGATCCGGATTGCGGCGGCTAGGGCTACGGGGACGTAACCACCCCTGCTCCGCCTCCTCCACCCTAGCAGGACGACCGTCGTCCCATGACGATGGAGGGGGCGGAGCAGCTCGTGCGCGACTACCTCCCTCTGCCCGCCGACCGTCGCCTGCCGGACGGCTGGCTGGTCAACATCGACAACGTCCCGGTTGCGCCGCCCCTCACCGGTCAGGCGAGGCTGGAGCCGCCGGCGCAGTGACGGAGGAGGAGCGGAGCCGCGTGCCTCCGTTCAACATGTCGGCGCCCTACTGGGACTACATCGTGCGATCCGAGCACGCCGCGCGCTTCCACAGCTTCGCCACCACCAGCCGCACTGACGACGAGCCGCTCGAGCCGGCTCTCGTGGAGTTGTCCGACGACGAGGAGGCAGCACCGCCTCCGACCTGCGTCGGTCGTTAATATCGATAACGGCCAGACTCAGGGCTTTCAGGATTCTAGGCACGCAGCGGTTTCTCCACAAGCCGCGTCGGTCATTAATATCGACGTAGCCGGAGATTTGAACCCTCTTTGCCTAGAGGTGCATTGCGATGAGCACTCAGCCGGTAAGTGAGAATTGGCTCGATCAGTGCACCGGGAAAGCCCCGGAGTCTGGTTTTACTCCATGGCAGGCAAGGCCGGTGAGCTTGTCACCGGCCTCATCGGCCATGGGTTGACACATAGTGATCCTTACCCGAAACGGCCACTTGACCAAGGGGTGATCCCAAAGCTCCTGGCCAGGGGGGTAGGTTTAGGGCTTAGATCGCATGTATCAAAATTTATATTTGAAATTGTATCGAAGTTTGTATTTGAATCATATCAAATTGTATCGAAGTTTGTATTTGAATCGAAAATTGTATCAGAAATTTTATATTTCAATGAAAAACTGTGTTCGGTGTCCGGCCGTTTAGGGGGTGCCGGTGGGGGAGGGGAAAAAACGCCGGACATGTGTCCGGCACCCCGCAATTGGCCCTCCAAAGGGGTGGTGCCGGACACAATTTAGGCACCCCCGGTGGAGATGCTCTTAGTATGATTTTCACTTCCGAAATCGTTTCATAGAAAACCGACATCTTTTGTTGCCTACATAGAAAAGATAAAATTTTATGCTAAAATAAGCCTTTTCACATGACATCTTTTTGTCTTTTTACACAACTCAGAAAAAATGTCGATTTTTCACGAAAAGACTTTGTAAACACATACAATATGAAGATGCATCCGAAAAATTTTGTTTCGAAATTTTTTGACATTCCAAAATTTGATTTTTGAATACCGGGTGCATATGCACTCGAGTGCCAAAGTGGATTTCTCCCTTTTTCCTGGCTTGGGACCGGCTACACGGTTATAAGTGTCACCTTAATATTGCATAAGCGAAGTTCCGTACCTACCTTCCAACAACAAAACAAAAAACACACCTTAAAGACATTGAAGACCCTACTTTTTCTCCTCTGTATTTAAAAACTAATTAAGATACATACGGTACAAACCTTTTTTTTTTACCATTTTTGAGTTTTTCTTGATACATAGAAAATTCTCTAAATAAAACTACTCTAATGACACATTTTTTTGTTTTTTTAAATGATGACACTAATGGCATAGCTTACAAACATTTTTTTCGTTTAAGTTTTTTTTACAACTTTTTACCAAGAACTTATTTGTAAACCTATACCGTGATCTTGACGCGGAGGGATCCACCAACACCTCAAAAGGCTTCTTTCAACTTACGGTGTGTTCTCTTACAAGAGTGAGTTAACCATGCCTACATTAGTGTTTCAACCTGACTATTTTTCCCATAATTAGGCATACCAGCTTACAATATTTTATCGAAACATGTATATATTGAGTCCAAAGAAAATCAAAATTTAAAATAGCGAGCTATGCTTCTTAGCGGCGGCTGTTTCCGGACGCTAAAAAGTTAGAGCGAAACTATAGCAAGGCTAGACCACTCATCATATTTTTGAAAAAGAGAATAAATTTCAGAAATTTTTGGCATGATATGTTCATATTATCCTAAAATAAGACTGAAAAATTGCACATCATTTATTTGTATCATCTAAAACTCCACCAAAAATTCATTGATTAATAGAGTCAATGATAAAAAAAACATGTGCTAAAAAGCATTACACAAGATATATGAAATTACATATGCGCATATGACGTACCGGTCCAAATAATAAATAAAAAAATTTACCAGACAACTATGCATAAATATAAAGTTGCGTGGGGTCGGTTTCGATCAGATTTTCTTTTGGGCTGGGTAAAAATAGCGTTTTTTTTGTTGGATTTAGCGTTTCAGCATGATTTCTCGTGAGATTAGCGGGATTTTCCATTTAGCAAAAAAAATATGCATATCGTTAGCATGAGGGTGCTGAATTCGTTATAGCGAGAAACTATAGCACCGGAACAGCGCGCTATCTTAAATATAGGAGAAAATGCATTGAACCTAGGACTTGACCACTTCGTTTCCATTCTTCACTAAAAAAAATTGAGTTGAAGGAGGACACCAATTAGATTGTGCGCGGTCAACGTTTGTTTCTTGCGAAAGACTGAGACGAAAATGAAGAGGTTGATTTCCATGGCTGCCTGCCGGATGTGATCTTCTTGTGTTGCATTGCATTCTTTCTTCTATCTCCCTCCATTTTTTTCACCACTACTGCTTTCTACGCATAAATCAAAGACGCATTTTGGAATAGTGGCATTTCTTTAACGGAACAAATTTTCTTAGTGGAAGGGTTGCCGCCCGGGTCACCATGGAAGTTCTAATTAGTATCTGGCAGTAGCAAACTACTGGAGTGGTTATGTGAGCTGAACTTATTATTGTGAAATGTAATGACCGATTGAATTTTATCTTTTATTGGTACCGGGGGAGGACTACCGATTGGAAAACTCTGATAGAATGAGTGTCCGCATGTGTTTGTTTTTCCTCACTCTATATAACCTTGAAGACGTCGGTGATGGTAGTAGGCAATCGTCATTGACGCCACACAAAAAATCCGAACCTTGCGAGAGAACAAAGAGCTAAGGTTGCGCCATCATTTCTTCTTCATGGTCAACTTGACATTTTACTTGAATACACTATATGTCTTACATTGTAGGAGGGAACACCAATTTTTGGTTATTAGAAACCATTTTTGAGAGCAAAAGTGTGTGCGTGCTTTTTTTTTTTTTGAGAAGGATCTGATGGGCTTTCTGGGAACGATTAACTGGGCTAGCCTTGGTGGCCTTTCCCCCAGTTCAGTCCCCCCCGCACAGAAGCTCTGCCTCCACTCTCGACCGGAAGAAAGGAGCGGCGGCGCCGGCGAACTGACCCCTTCCCCAGCGGCGGCTGAAGCTTCTCCTTCCCATCCTCTCCTCCGATTTGAGGTGTGCTATTCTCCCTCCCGTCCTCTCCTGATTCCTCTTCTCTTATTCTCTCGCGGGAAACCCTAGCTGAATTGTTCTGCCTACATTTGCTTGTTGCGGCAGCGGTTCAACTGAGGCTGCTCAGCCGAGGCGCGAGGTAGACGATGGATCCTGCTGCGGCGGAGGTCCCCCAACTGTAAGATCCAGTCTCCCCCACACACACACACACATTTCGTTTTGCACAATTTGTTCCTCATATTTTCTGCTGGATGGAATTGGCTACCTCGTGCTTTCAACTGCTGGAGGAATTGGCTAAAAATTTCATGCTTTTCTTGTTCAGTTTGTCTCCTGTGTGAGTTTTGCTTGTTCCCAGCGTGTGGGTAGCAGTTTTACCGTTTAACAGCGGCTTTGGGTACGTTTGGTCTCAGGCTAGCCTATTCTAGCCTTGCTCAGCAAGGAGCCGTTTGGTGGAGAAGAAAAAACTAGCTTTGCCCAGCAAGCTAGCCTGCGTGGGCTAGAAAATACTCGTCCTGCGAGGAGAGCCAATTCGGCTAGCCTCCATCGGCAAGAATTGAACATAAGTCTATCAAAACGTAACTGTTGGTTCAGACGTGGTTTAGTGGTGGATAGCCAATTAAACCAAACAAGAATCATTGCCTCCGTAGGCTATACCTCGAACGGGATAGAATTTCGTTGCCTGGCTGGGCATGTTTAGCCGGAGATCCAAACGTTCCCTTTGTTGCCTGAATGTTTCCTTATGTTTGCTGAACTGTTATCCTCTAAAAAAATTGTACCTCGGCTGATTTGAAATGGTAGTTGGCTAAAGGAATTATCCCACCACGCTGATGTACATTTGCAATTGTTCCCAGGCTCCATCCTGAGAAGAAACCACATGTGGATGGCGACACACTAGGGCATTCCATGACACGGGCGGTTTCAGTGACAAAGGTTCTCGACGACGACAACCTCCTCAGGTTCTCTCGGTGTCAGTGACAGTTTGTTCTTCATATTTCTGCTGGATGGATTGTTGTACGTTGGCTGATTTGCAATGACAGTTGGTTAAACAAAATATTCCACCACGCTGATGTACATTGCATTTGTTCCCAGATTCGGCCCCGAGAAGAAACCACGTGTGGATGGAGAGACACCGCTCTATTCGCCAAGACAGGCGGTGTCAGTGACAAAGGTTCTCGACGACGACGACCTCCTCAGGGAGATCATCGTCCGCGTCGGCTTTCCCACCACCCTGGTCCGCGCAGCCGTCGTCTGCAAGCGCTGGCTTGAGCATGCCTCCGACCCCAAATTCTTGAGCCTTTTCCGCAAGCTCCACCCGCCCCGCCTCCTCGGCTGCTACATGGCCAAGGAGAGGTTAGATGCTCCACGCTTCATCCCGATGCTGCCTCAGCCCCCAGAGTTCGCCGCCATCATCCGCCGCTTGGAGAACTACAACTTCACCGCCCATAGGATCATCCAGTGTCGGAACGGCGCTGTCCTCACCAAGCAGCGCGAAGGAATAAAATGGACACATAGAGTGCACCACCCACTATGCGCTGAGAAAGGCATGCAAATCGTCCCACCATTCCCACACGCCCAGAACCGCTATCGCAAAAAGTTCGGCGCCATCATCTCCAAAGAAGAAGGCACCGGCTTGTCCTACTTGTATGTGCTGGGGGAGTCTACCAGGGAGGCAGGAAAGTCCACAACGTGTGTGTATATGTTGCAAGATGGTGTGTGGTGCATGCATACCTCCGCCACATGGCTCCATGATTTGCATATGTTCCCAAAAGCTCTGCTCGTCGACAATAAAATTTATATGCAGTCCGCCGGTGGTGTTGATGTTATTGCCTTGGATTTGACAGCGTCAAGTTTCTCCACAATTCAGCTCCCGGAAGGAGTGAAGTATCGCTATTCTAACATCATGTTGTCACGGGCAGATGATGCTTCCAGTGTTTACCTCATCCATGTCGAGGAGTTTCAACTTCGCATCTGGCTCTACAAGGGAGACAACTGGTTGCTGGTTGAGACCATTTGTTTGCGTGAGATGCTTGCTACTTTGGGGATATCCGATCTTGAGCTTGGGAACGAAGGTAGTGCTAATGTGCAGATAAGCCAAGTGGGAGACAATGGTCAGTTTGTATTCTTGCGGATGCGCCCATACATATTCTACTTGGATATTAAGTGCAGGACACTGTGTAAAGTGTATGAGAACACAGTAAATGGTGGATGCTGTGCTATCCGTCCTTTCATGATGATCTGGCCACCCAATTTCCCTACCCTCAAGGGCGGCCTTTCGAGGTTTGCCTTTTGATGTTTAGAGGATATGTACAGTACACTTGTTAAGGTTACAAAATGTTGCACTGTGCATCGTCTATTACAATGTTTTTATAGCTACATAGTGGTGTTAGCTGCATGATTTATTCCTTAGGTTATTTGGACAATACTAGTTAAGTGACATCTGAGAATCCTCACCATAAGCTCATTTAAAATCGATTGTGTATTGATTTCTCTTGAGTCTTCTGAACAATACTACTGAACCAACATTTGAGAATGATTGCTGTAAGATGATTAGTATATTACATCTGTTTACTTATGGTCATAGTAGGGTCCTTTACAATTGGGCTTGGGTTACTTTTTTAAAAGCTTCTGTTGGCACCAGACAACATGCTTCCTGAAGTTTCTCTATCCCTTTTATGGTCTCAACAAGTTTTTGTTAAACATAATCATGGTGTTATTTTCTGCTGCCTACCTTTCAACTCTCAACCTGAAGCTATGTATGATATCGTCAATACTTGTTTTTTCTGAATGGTGCTTAGTGAGTATCATAGTTCTGTCTCGAATACAAGTTGATCGTAGATTACACACGGGTATGCTTGAGCTCATGCATGATTAGTGACTGAGAATCCAAGCAAACAGTGGGTAATTTGAGTTTGTGTGGCATTTATCCTTGTATGATCAGAGTTTTGTTTTACCAGAGTACAAACTACAAAATGGAAATAAAAGGCATTGAATATGTACTGTTGTTACTTTTGTAAAAAAGAACTTGCTGGACCGTAGATTACACATGGGTTAGCTGGAGCTTATGCATGATTTGTGAGACACATCATAGTGGCTAGTCCAAGCAAACAATTGGTAATTTGAGTTTGTGGGATATTCATTATTTGGATTATGTGCGTGCATAACATTTAACTGTCGTTGTATCAGCCACTCGCATTGTTTGTCTATTTGATATTTTGATGCTTGAAGTGGCAACAACATATCCTGATCCTTGCCATGTAAAGATGAAGGAAGCTTTTGGATGTTGAGCGACATGTGTCCCATCAAGGAAGAGCCGAGAGCTGCGTTATGATTGTGTTCACTATAACTAGTACGGGATCAATTACGATGCTATGTAACTGGAGCATGTACTTCAATTATCTTATGATTGAAAGGAGTCATATTCCTATGGTATCATCACTGTTTAACGCTGATCTTGATTCAGCGAAGACTCCCTCTTCCCTGTATAACTAGCTTGTGTTGCAGTCCTGCTTGTTTTGTACTGTGTTCCCAGAAGTGTCTCCTGTAATCTCTAATTTAGCAGTAGAATGTTTACTTTATAGACCACATCCTGCCAACGCTAGATGGACAGTGTTGAATCTAAGGTTCAGTAAGGATTGAGTACCAGCCTGGTAAATGCATAGATCATACCAGGGTTAGTAAGTGTGAAGTGCTGTGTTAATGAAGTAAACTGCAGGACACTGTGTAAAGTGTATGAGAACACAGTAAATGGTGGATGCTGTGCTATCCACCCTTTCATGATGATCTGGCCTCCCAATTTCCCTACCCTCAAGGGCGGCCTTTCCAGGTTTGCATTTTGATGTTTAGAGGATATGGACAGTGCACTTGTTAAGGTTACAAAATATTGCACTGTGCATCATCTATTACACTGTTTTTATAGCTACATAGTGGCGTTAGATGCATGATTTATTCCTTTGGTTATTTTGACAATACTAGTTAAGTTACATCTGGGAATCCTCGCCATAAGATCATTTAAAATAGACTGTGTATTGATTTCTTTTGGGTCTTTTGAACAATGCTGCTGAACCAACATTTGAGAATGATTGATGTAAGATGATTTGAAATCACTCGTGTACTGGGGTAATTTTAGTATATTACATATATTTACATACAACCATAGTAGGGTCCTTTAAAATTGGGCTTGGGTTACTTTTTTAAAAGCTTGTGTTGGCACCAGACAACATGCTTCCTGAAGTTTCTCTATCCCTTATATGGTCTCATAATAGCAAGCTTGTGTTGCCCGGTGTTTTTAGCATCGATCATTTATTCTGTTGTATCACCTTTTTTCTTAACCATCAGTGTGAATTACAAATTGTGCCTACAAAAGTACTCCTAATATTTTTTATCATGCTGACCACTGTATTGTGTTGTTTCATAATATTATAACCAACGCAGTAATCAGTGGAATTTTGACTTTCTATTTGTTAAATATAATCATGGTGCTCTTTTCTGCTGCCTACCTTTCAACTCTGAACCTGAAGCTATGTATCAGATCGTCAATACTTGTTTTTTCTGAAGGGTGCTAATCATAGTTCTGTCTCGAATACAAGTTGATCGTAGATTACACGCGGGTATGCTTGAGCTCATGCATGATTAGTGACTGGAATCCAAGCAAACAGTGGGTAATTTGTGTTTGTGGGGCATTTATCCTTGAATGATCAGAGTTTTGTTTTACCAGAGTACAAACTACAAAATGGAAATAAAGGCACTGAATATGTACTGTTGCTACTTTTGTAAAAAAGAACTTGTTGGACCGTAGATTACATGTGGGTATGCTGGAGCTTATGCATGATTTGTGAGATACATCATAGTGGCTAGTCGAAGCAAAATATGGGTAATTTGAGTTTGTGGGATATTCATTATTTGGATTGTGTGAGTGCATAATATTTAACTATCGTTGTATCAGCCACTCGCTTTGTTTGTCTATTTGATATTTTGAGGATTAGAGTGGCAAGAACATATCCTGATCCTTACTTTGTTTTCTCTAAACAGAGAATCAGAGATGCCATGTAAATATCAAGGAACCTTTTGAATGGTGAGCGACATTTGTCCCATCAAGGAAGAGCCGGGATCTGTGTTTCCTTCGTAGAAGTGATGATTGTGTTCAGTATAACTAGTATGGAATCAATTAGGATGCTATTTAACCAGAACATGTACTCCAATTATCCTATGACTGATAGGAGTCCTATCCCTATGGTACCATGACTGTTTGCCACAGATCTGGATTCAATGAAGAAGACTCCCTATATAATTAGCTTGTTAGTCAGTCCTGTGCTTCCACTTCTTGCCTGCTTGTTTTTTATGGTGTTCCCGGAAGCGTCTCTTGTAATCTCTAATGTAGCAGTAGAATGTTTATCTTACAGGCCACATTCTGCCAAAGCTAGATGGACAGTGTTGCAGCTATGGTTCAGTAAGGATTGAACACCAGCCTGGTAAATGCATAGATCATACCAGGGTTAATAAGTGTGACGTGCTGTGTTGATGAAGAAAACTGCAGGCCAGTAGTAATTTTTTTAGAGTATTTTGAGTTTGTGGGATATTCATTATTTGGATTACGTGCGTGCATAACATTTAACTATCATTGTATCAGTCACATGCTTAATTTGTCTATTTGATATTTTGATGCTTGAAGTGGCAACAACATATCCTGATCCTTGTTTTGTTTCCTCTAAACAGAGATGCCATGTAAAGATGAAGGAAGCTTTTGGATGGTGAGCGACATGTGTCCCATCAAGGAAGAGCCCAGAGCTGCGTTATGATTGTGTTCACTATAAGATCAATTACGATACTATGTAACTGGAGCATGTACTCCAATTATCCTATGATTGATAGGAGTCCTATCCCTATGGTATCATCAGTGTTTGCCACAGTAGCTTGCGTTGCAGTCCTGTTTGTTTTGTACGGTGTTCCCGGCTAATTTAGCAGTAGAATGTTTACCTTATAGGCCACATCCTGCCAAAGCTAGATGGACAGTGTTTAAGTTAAGGTTCAGTAAGGATTGAATACCAGCCTGGTAAATGCATAGATCATACCAGGGTTAATAAGTGTGAAGTGCTGTGTTGATGAAGAAAACTGCAGGTCGGTAGTATTTTTTTTAGAATACTTGGAAAGATATTAACTTATGAATACTGCTTGGGTTTTGAAGCTGAAAGTTGTAAATAGAAGCTCAAAAGCGATGGAAGGTTTGGGGTAGCTCAAATAATCCAAGCTTGAAAGATCATTGCATCTTGCATCACTATAAATGATGCATGCATGACCTCTAATGAAGGCCTTCAATCTGTACCGAGGTTTCCTCTGAATCAGGATGCAAATATCCAGCACCGTGAAGGAAGAGCTGTATTTCCTTAGTAGCATTTCCTTATAAGTGTTAATTATAATTTGTACTGGATGAATTAGAATGCTAAGCAACGAGAGCATGTACTTCTATGTAAAAGTAATAGCTTTGAGACCAGTCTGTCTGCTCCACATGGTAGATATTCCAGAATGTACTTGTTGGATACCAGCCTTTGTATAGCTGTGGTAAATGAATCATATGTTACCAGGCGTAAAGGAATGAAGTTTTTATTAAACTAGTAGTAAGTAAATTTTGTATTAGCAAATTTATATGCATCTAGCCATCTAGGAGATAGTTGGACTGAATTAAGGCAGCTACAAGCGTGTTTCAGAGTCCCAGTATCAATTCGTGACTCATGTTTTCTTCACAAGGACGAAGTGAAAATACTGCAGTAAACATAAACATGAAATAGCATCAGTAACAGAGAAGACCTCTTCAGATGGAAAATGCTGGGATCACCATTGCCAAGCAACAAGCTGCTACATTGCCACTATCTCCGTTGCTAGCTGCTGTAAATAAATAGTCACCAGCTAGAGTTCTACAATGCAGATGGATCAGCTATATTGTTATATTACGATGGCTAATCAGGGGAAAATAATCAAATAGGCCAGGACACAAGACAAGTCGACATTCAGATTCTCTATATGAATGATTCAGGCAATTGACCAGAATAGATTAAAAACATTTTGGAGAAAATATAGGATGGATAATGATGATTTTACACAGCCAACTGAAAGGGTGAATAACATGTGTATAAGTGAAAAAGCTTCAAGCTGAGTACCGAATCTATTCTAACATAAGATTATTGGTAGTCACTGTTTAGCGAATCGTTGGCTTGACCATCAGGCCTTTGACAGAAGAGGTAGTTATTCCATCAGTGAAATATAAGAAGCCATCTTTCTTCGGAAAGTAATATAGTTTCTAATAAATGTGTCTTCATTTTCATCCATTTAGTCAAAACACATATATAGATAACCCTCGATGAGCACATGCGTAGTCTCTCCTCCTTTTCCGGGCTTGAGACCGGCTATGCCATTACGTGTCACCTTAAAATAGCATAGGCGGAGTTACCTACCTACCCTACCAAAAAAGAGGAAATAAAAGAGGAACCGAAGAAAATGCAACTTAAAAATAAAATGATGCCTTTTTTACTTTTTTTTTACCATTTTTAGGTTTTTGGTATTATCAAATACTTAGGAGAAAGAAGGTACAAACAAAATATTTTTCTCCATTTAGAGATTTTTGCTAAATACACAAGGATTTTTTGTTTTGTCTTGTGATTGTTTAATTCTTAAGAAAAGGTCGACCGTAATGCCAAAGCAAATGAACTATTCTCCTATTATGAGTTTTGTATTTTTTTATTTTTTTCCAAAACTACTCGACTTCGAAAGAAAATAAATATATTTTCGTTTTATGGATTTGCATATTTTTTTTCTGTTGCAAACAAGTATAATGGTGCAAAGGGACACCAATTTTCTTGGCACCAACAGACGTATTAAGCTGAACGAATTCTGAGTAATCAGTTGGTCTTCCAAGTGGTGACAACAAAATTGTAGAAAGCTTCAATGTCTCGTCATCCTGTAACCACAAAATTTAAGTTTGGATTTGTACTTAAGAAGCAAACCGTATGAAGCAGAGGTATTAAATATATATGATCTTAATCTGGGAATTCCAAACCAGCAAAAATATTGTCTTTTCTGCAAACATGGAAAAGTAGTCAAAACAATATTTATTGAGAGTTGCAATTTGGTCGTCTGATGCTGACATAAAGAAGTGAACTTATATGACGGCATTATGCATGTGGATAGAGATATACAAAATGCAGAAAAAAAAGAGACAGAGGCCAGCAGTGTACCAGCATTTGATGTTATGAATGAAGGTAGAGAACTTATGCGATAAGACACCACTGCTATTCGTGGCATCACTGTTGTCCAGCTGGAGTGGAGATAAGACATCCGTAAACAAGAGAGCAGACCATCAGTTACATATGATAGATATGATTACCTATATTTGGATCGACCGATACGTTTGGAGTAGTAAATACGTACCTCTTCCTGGTCGTTACCTGCATTATCATGTAACCAACTCTTCAATCTGGTGACAATGCCTCGTAGCTCTTGTTCTCCATACATCCCGACTCGGGGCTCATCATCATGACGTAACACGGTCTCGATTGATTCAATCATGCAACGTACACCTTGCGCGGTAATGTCCCCGTCGGGTCTGTCCAGACCATCTAGGATGAACCCGATAGCATAAGTGAACTGGTCGTAGTTCACTCTTTCTCTCACGATGTATATCTCTGCTGTCCCCAGGACTTCCTCCGCTGCCTTCAGTTCCTCCCAGACGATGTCAGTGCAATCAAGCTGACAGTAGGCATTCTCTAGTAACGGAAGCTGTCCTTTCTTCCACGGCACCAAGCTGTCCTTTCTTCTAGCGCTAGCACTGTATGTCAACGATTTGAGCCTCGGCAATGCTCCTTCTCCAAGAGTGATCTCTATGTTGGTCACCAAATATCCCAGGTGCTGAAACTCATCGCTGCCAAAAGCATATGATATGCGCTTTTCCTCCTCACTCAAGAGACCAACGAACAAGAGCGAGGGCAACTTTCCCAAGGTATGTAGATCTTGAGATTCTACCGCCTCCACATACAACCACACATGAGAGAGGAGCGGAACACGCAAAGAACTGATCCAAGATGGCACTCTGGGTATTATTATGCCGGTCAGAGACAACGTGCTGATCTTTGAATCGGGTGTCATGTATTCCAGGCTGCCGACACGGACATGAAACTCCCATTTGAACGAATCCCACTCACTATCCATCTCGATCCACCTGATAATCAGACTTTGGATGTTGGGCAGGTTGCAAAGTGACCCTGCCATAGCCTTGCCTGCGGCCTCCTCGCATGTGTCAAACTGGATTTTTAGCACCCTCAAATTCGTCAGTTTCCCCAACTCCCTGAAGAAGTTTGAGCACTCCACAGAATATAGCTGCAGCTCTTCAAGTCTTGTGAGTTTCCCTATCTTGCCTTTCATTATTGTACCCTTATCAGCCCACAAGCATCTCAGATTATTTAGCTCACCAACAGACGCTGGCAGCTCACTAATCAAACCTCCCCTTACATCCAAAATCTCAAGAAACTTCAGATCATGACCGATTCCTTCAGGGAGCTTAACGGCCGTCTTCACCAGTCCTAGATACCTTAGCTGGACTAACTTCCCTACATGCTCAAGACTATAACCTTCTTCCAGAAAATAAAATCCCTCTATAACTAGTACCCGTAATACTACAAAGCTAGAAAGGAGGGGTATCTTTCTAACACCCCAATTTATAGCATTAAATGACCTTACATGTTGCTTTTGAATGCTAGTGTTGTGTTTCTCACTTCTTGTGTGAAGTGCTAATCTCTGAATCCTACTGGCTCGTTTTCCTTGCGAATGGGTGATGTGTTGTTCCATATCATCTACTGTAACAAAGTTTATGTCGCTTGAAACTTTGCGGATGAAATCGAGCACCATGTCGGGGACATGGCAACCAATTCGGTCGGTGTCAACTAGTATGTTGAAATATAAGAAGCTCGTATGGTCTTTAAACCGGATCAAGTTCTTGTTAACAAGCTGGTTGAAATAGATCTCCCCTAACTCATATGACCCTATCCCTTCTTTATCACAGACAAATCCTTCAATGACCCACCTCCAAATTAGTGATTTTTTCTCAATAAAGTAATCTGGAGGAAACATACTGAGATATAATAAACATGTCTTTAGGTTGGAGGGTAGGTCATAATAGCTAAAAGACAATATTTTTCTTGTGTTCTGAATGACTTCACTATCTTCATTCCCAAAACCAATTGCATCATACACCTTAGACCAATCTGCACGGGGTTTACCAGCAAGCAAACTAGCTATTGTAATGATAGCAAATGGCACACCACCACATTTTTTTATAATTTTGTCAGTAATTTCACCAGGTTGATTATCTTGACTTACTCCTTCATCACCATATGTTCTCGTATGGAAGAGCGTTTTGGAGTTATCATATGAAAGTGGTTTCATGCAGTAGATACCACCAGCCTTTGTCGCAACATCGAGAATACGGGTAGTTATGATTATTCTACTTTCCGGATGACTATTCACAAAAGCACACTTAATTGTTTCCCATGTTGGAATGTCCAATAAGTCATCAATAACAATAAAGTACCTATTAATGCGAGAATCCAAAATCTTTAGTTAGAACAAACTATGTTACATACTATAACCGACAGGAATAAGAAGCTTGTCAACATAACAGAACAAAAGGGGGCATGGACAGTCGCTAATAGATTGTGTAAAACACATATCAAACTTTAGGTTACTTATTTATCATTTTTTATATGTGAATTAGTTATTATCAAGCTAGAGATAGTTGGCCTCAAGAGTAATCCGTGGAACCATGCAATAAATCCGATTGGTAGTAATCTCAAATTTTAGCAAAAGAAGAAAGGTGACACATTTGCTATTACGGCCACATTGCCTATTATAGTGATTTTATCGATAAATTTCAATATGGGACTACAAATTATTTGGCTTATGGTTCCAAACACTCAGAAGAGTTGTTTTGCAGAGGAGGAGGCGGTCGCAGGCAGGGCTGGCCTCTTTGGGGGTAGGGTCATAGGGAGCGATGTCGGTGGCCGTGATAATGGCCGCGGCGGCGTCGCTGCTGGGTTTCTGATTGTTAGTGCGCGGGTCTTCGGTCCCAACCCTATGAACCCTAGCAGATGAACAATATTGGGAGGTGATGTTATTCAGAATGGACCATTCGGGTGTTTGGTGGTGTTGTGCGGTTCATCGGTTGAGGTGGCTGTGGCCAATCCTTGCGGTATGGCATTTAGTACTGCCTTGCAGGGGCTACACACTGCTTCCCTACTAAATTTCTCGTAATCAGATGGGTTGAAGAGCATGAAAAAAAAACAACAAATAAAATCAGTACCATTTGTGTATATACACCATGATCTGTATGCCCCTTGCAGTCATGTAATATATGTTACTTCTATTTTATATTACTTGATGGAGTACACATATAAATCATAATTTTCTATGTAAAAAGTAAAAGGAAACTAAAATGGAATGCTCTTTATACATGAATGTTATAGCTCTGGACTAGCTGAAACGACTAAATTATCTGAAGTAAACAAAACCTATATCGATTTTTGTTTAATCATAGCTTAAGAGTTGCATTGCAATTATTTCGGCCTTTTTGTATATATGTCAAACAGATTGATTAACCACGCCCATACTAGTGTATATATCATGTCACCACAACAGAAAAGCCATTTATATAGTGTATCTGTGCGTAGATGACACAAAGAAGCGACTGACTAGCATAAGGTGAGGCTTGTGTGTACCTCTTGCCTGCAAGGAAATTTTGCAGCTGCTTGATCAGCTGCCTTTCATCCATTGTTGATGCAGCTTTGTAAAAATCTATGTCAAGTTCAAGGAGAATGTCCTTGAGAACTTTCTTTGTGCCTTGATTCTGACCAACTGGAACAAAACCTGCACACTGGTATGCATAGCTAAATTTGTCGTACAATGCTTTTGCAAGGGTGGTCTTGCCTAATCCTGCTAATCCAACAATGGAGACTATCTTGAGTTTTTTTTGGGGTGTTTCGACATCCTCGGAAAAGATCTTCATCAGCTCATTAATTGGCCCATCAGTACCAGCAAGGTCAAAGGCCTTGTTGTATACAGCTGAGAGACGAGGGTCAACTATAGTTGATCCAAGATTAGCAACAACTGTAGTTTGTGCAAGAGCACCAACATTGTCATTGATCTTGAACCTGTCATACCTTTCTTTAATCTTCATAACTTGACTCTCAATGTCTACGATGTCACCAGCTATTTCATGGCATGCGTTGAACTCGGTGAATTTATTGCGTACCTTCTTCAACAAGTTCTCGAAAGCAGGCTTGGTTGGCTCACCACCCTTGACGCGCATTACAAAGGAATCGAGGTTATCCTCGATTGCATAGGACAACTCCCTGACCTCATTAGCCCAGATCTTGATCTGTGGATCAAGTTGATCCAGCTGCACGCTGGACACCTTCTCAAGGGCCCCTTGCATGCTCTCCAGCTGGGCCTTGAGGTCTCCAATCCCCTTCTTCACACTTTCCTTCAGGTTGTACTCCTCTAGGAGCAGCTCCCCGAGCTTGGGGAGAAGAGAGCTCATCGCCCCTGTGGCGAACTCCATGCTCGACTCTCACCCTCTCCCTCTCTCACTTGCTAGCTTGGTGGTTTTCTTGTTCTAGCTTTCTCTCCCCCTCGGTTTGTATCTTCTTTTAGAATTTTTTTTGCTGGATGCGTCTTGGTTGTTGTGGCTTGTATGAGTACTAGCATCTTTCAACGATGGGACGTAGCTCCTACTCCCAGCTAACTATATTACTCTATTTTATATTTTCTGTTAAAAGCTTCACTAGATTAATTCAGTTTTTTTTAGCTTCGTCTAGAGTTGTGCAAAAGTCAATACCGATGTCTGCCAGTTGCGTTGGGAGACTAGCTGCTCACATGACCTGCTCACAATAGTACATTATAATTTTCTGCTGCTTCCAACCTATTAACTGCAATGTTGTATTATATCAGTGGCAGAGCCAGGATTTGGGCGAGGCCCGGGCCAAAACTTCGCGCAAAAGAACTCAAGAAAAACTCTTATAATGGCATAGAAAATTTTGAACAACTTAAAGATGAACATATATTTTTACCTCCATTATTAACAGTCAATTTAAAGATGAACATATATTTTTACCTCCATTATTGACGGTCCCAGAAAGTGCATAGAGATGAAATAATCTAAAACTAGTATTACCTCTGGTCTAAAATAATTTACAAATCGACAGAACTATTGAAAAAAAAATCAAGAAATTAACTATACTATAGCAACCCTAGCCGAGCAGTAGTTTTGAGAAAAATCAAACCCAGTTGGCCTGTGTCCGGCTGTTCTGCTCATTCCCTGGTTGGCTGGTTCTGCTTGAGAAGAGGAGCTGAGCCGCAGCACCCGGCGGCGCCGGCCGACGGTCGCGCGGAGGAGAATCAGAGAGGGTCAGCGACGGCGGCGGCGCAGTAGCAGAGCCGAGCCGAGCAGCGGAGCCGCAACGGAGAAGAACTAAGCGATGGGGTCTGGCAGTCCGGCAAGGGCGGCAAGCTGGACTGCTGGATGCCCGCGACGACGAGGATTAGCGCGGCGGCGCCGGCTTGGATCGGTAGCGAGCAAGGCAGGAGAAAATGGGCCAGAGAAATGGGCCACAATATTATATTGGTAGACACTCCCCGTAAACCTTTTACACTTTCCAGAGAAATGGGCCACACCTGGGGCCCAGCTCCGCCCCTGGCAATATTGGTAGACGGATGCATTATTGTTAAACTTTTCATTAAAAAGTCATCTCTTTGCCTCTTCTCCAACGAGAAGCGGCATCCACCAGTTGTCAAAATAATACTCCCTCCATTTTACAATATAATCTTTGTGAGCAAGCTACCTGCCTATACAACATGCTGACCCGTAGCGGTATGTGTAGACTTTGTCAAGTATACAAACTATGTCTTCTGTTGCCTACTGAGCGTGCTGACTGGTTAAGTTGAGGTGGAACGATGCATATACTATTCTAACAATATTATATTGGTAGACACTTCCCGTAAACCTTTTACACTTTCCATACAAAACCCTTTAAAAGGCCGTCCTTTTGCCTCTTCTTTATCAAAGACGCGGCAACAGCCAGTGGTCACAATAATGTTGCCTATACAACGTGCTGAACGGTAGCTGTATGTGTAGACTTTGTCAAATACTCCCTCCAGTCCTTAATATTTTGCATATTAGTTTGTCTTAGGTCAATCTTTATGGCCTTTTCACGTATCCCAAACGTGAGGAAAAAACGTCCTCGCGTTGCTCCCCAGGGAAACGCCAGGGTGAAACCCTACCAGCCGCCAAAGGACTTCGACGACGGATCTCCTTCCGCCGGCGCTGGCCGCGGTGGCGGCGGGCCAGGTGCCAAAGGCGCTTGGGCGGGAGGCTCGCAGCGGTGGATCTCGTGTGCGGCTGGGGCTGTACCCGTGGAGATGCTCGCGTGTGGAGGTCTGGGCGGCGTCCCAGGCCTTGCGGCGGCGGCCGTCTTCTCCATGGTCCGACAGTATGTGCGGGGAGGGATCTCCGGCGGCTGGTTTGGCTTGGTTGGTGGTGGTGAGCCGTGGATATGATCCCCACCCAGATCCGTCGACGGTGTGCCTTTTGGCCGGCCGGCGGCGTGTTGAGGGACCGGTGAGGGGATCCTGGAGGTCCTCTACCGGTATTCCGGCGGCTGTGTGCACCTCTCCATGGTGCCGCTCCACATGGATACAGTCAACAACGAGTTCGAGGTGGTAGAACTGCCGGTGAAAACCAAGCCGACCACGGTCATGGCGGACGATGGCAGCCTATGTGCGTTGTTACCTTGTTGAAAGCGTCGTCATTGCAGCTCTCGCCCCTCGCTCGGGCTGCTCCGGGTGAAACCCTAGATCGGGGTCTACCGGATCAGACGATGATGACGCTACACGTCGTTCTCCCTCCTGAGGGCATCATTTTGGAGCAGGACTGCTGGGAGGGTCCGTAGGTGAAGCGGCGTGGCTTCTACCGCGTCGATGAAGGCGTGTCTCGGCGGCGTGGAGCAGCGGAGTCTCGGTGATGGACGCGTGATGATGGACGCGAGCAGGGAGGTGGCGCTGTTTGGCGTCGTGGCGGCGTCGACGGCTGGCCTGACAAGGTCATTGGTTGATCCATGTCTTGAAGATGGGTTCGCGGAAGACGGCGGCGGAAACTTCTGAACCGTGCGCATGCGGCGTGCTCTTAGGGTATGCTGGACCGGAGCTCCGGTTTTAGGTGATGTGCGTAGGTGTGAGGTCAGGACAAACGGTCCTGATTATGCCCACCACCATCATTGATTTGTAGGTATAGTGACTTTGCCGCTGAGTTGGTGGCTTTAGATTGATCGATGTTTTATCTTGTAAAGCTCTGTTGAATAATTAATAAAAAACAAAACAAAACTGTATGCATCATTTTGATGCAGAGGCTGGTGTTTTAACCTCCATTTCGAAAAAAGAAGAAAAAAAAGTCAATCTTTTAAAATGGAAGGCCAAAGTATATATGTATATTTTTTTACGTAGGACAATGAGACAAGTACCAACTAGTATATAAGAGAAGACTTGACTGGGATTGATCTTACTAATGAAATTTTGGAAGGTAAATTTAAATAGGGGATTTCAATTTGTTACACTTGTCACTGAAAAAAGCATTTTCAAATGTACAAAAATTGTGAACAATAATTTGGCACATACAACTCCATATTCTACATGCGCACGTCAAATTTTGTGAAAAGCCAACATTTTTGTAACTCATGTAAAACATTTTGCCGCACACAGTTCGATATTCTACATGCACACGCCCTGTTTCGTTAAAAACTTATTTTAGCAACAAATTTTACTCTTTTTAAACAGGAAACAAAATATGTCGATTTCTGTTAGATGACTTTGTGAAGACATAGAATTACCCACCTAAATAAATCTTTCAAACTTCCCATAAGAAATTTTCCTCGAAAACTCGTCTCTTTGCCTCTTCTCCAACAAGACGCGGCATCCGCCGGCTGTCAAAATAATACTTGCCTATAAAACGTGCTGACCGGCCGGTAGCTTTATGTGTAGACTTTGTCAATTACGGACTATGTCTTCCATTGCCATTGACTTTGCCTTTGCCTATTGAACGTGCTGCTGACTGGTTAAGTTGAGGTGGAACGATGCATAAACTATTCTAAAAATATTATATTGGCAGGGTATGCACTTGCGTGGCGCCCGGCAACTCGGCAGCTGGTGCTGTTAGAATTATATGCTGGTTGCTGTGCAGTTTACTACTACCGTACACGAGTAGCCATTAGGAACGACCAAACCGGTGGCGCATGGTGGCAGCAGGGAGAGGAGCAAAACCATCCCGCATCTCTGTCGCCATTAATGGAGGCGGCGGTGGAGGCTGCCTCAGCTGCTGCTAGGGCTGCCAAGGTGGCAGCACTGTCCGCTTCAATTTCGGCAGCGGCTGCTGCCAAGGACGCGGCCGTGGCCGCGGCGACTGCCAAGGAGGCGGTCGAGGCGGCGTCAGCTGCAGCTTATATGCTAAGGAGGCAGCGGCTGTGGCCAAGGACTGCAGGCGAGGCGGCGACCGCTGCGGCGGTGGCAATGCAAGCTACCAAGAGGCGTAAGTTCTGTATTATCGACGACGACGAAGATACACCGAGCAGTGGAACTGTCCATGATGAGGGGAGCATCGATCACATCAGCCACCTCCCCGACGCTGTCCTCGGTAGCATCATCTCGCTTCTCCCCACCAAGGAAGGTGTCCGCACAAAGGTCATCTCTCGCCGATGGCGTCCCCTTTGGCGCTCTGCTCCTCTCAACCTCCAGGTTGATGACGAACTCAGCTTCGACTTGCTTCCAAAGATCCTCTCCAACCATCCTGGCCCAGCACGCCGTCTATTGCTATACGTTCGTCCTAACGAATGTTACGACAAGATCGAAGATTGGCTTAGTTCCCAAGCCCTGGACAACCTACATGAGTTGGATCTCACCTACAATCTCTGTTATGGCGACAGGCGAAAGCGTTACCGGGTGCCGTCGTCCGCGTACCGCTTCGCGCCCACGCTCCGCGTGGCCGAATTCTACGGCTGCCATTTCCCCGACTTGATCGTGCAGCTGTCCCTCAAGTTTCCATGTCTAAAGCAGCTGACTCTGGAAGAAGTCACCCTCTCGGTGGACGCTTTCCAGGGCATTTTCTCCGGCTGCTCTTCCTTGGAAAGCCTTGAGCTGAAGAAAATGTTCGGCATTGCTCACCTCTGCATCAGCTCCCAAACTCTTAAGAGTTTAGGCTTTTGTGCTGGCTGGACTGGCTGGAGGAGAGCGAGAAGAAATGTCCTTTTACATGAGTTGATCATTGAGGATGCCCCGTGTCTCCAGAGATTGCTATCACTTGAACCAAAGTTTGGCCCAGAAGCCATACGGGTAATTTCAGCACCTAAACTGAGGATATTGGGATTGCTCTCTGAAGACATAGCAGAACTTCAATTTGGAACTACACTTTTTCAGGTAGCAGCAGACTTCGTCCATTACACATTCAGCATCCCTTTTATGCGAAGACAGGTGTTCTTATTAATGCACATGTTTTATATTTCTGCAGAAAATGATTGTTGTCGGTTTGACAATAAGAATACACACAATGAGGGTTTTGGTTCTTGACTCTGTTGGACCTAACCTGGATATAGTGGGTAACTTCCTCAACTGCTTTCCTTGCCTCGAGAGGCTGTATGTCATTGTGAGTACATAACATAATTCCTTGCTTTAGATGTCAAAATCGGCATTTGATTTGACATGTAATGTTATTGCTAACCTGTTGACAACTTCTTTTGTATTGTTTGTTGTGTATTTCTAGTTCCATCCAAGTTCACGTGTGGATAATGTCCTGCATTATGATCCACTGGACCAAATCGAATGTCTTGACCTCCATCTCAAAGAAGTGGTGTTGAAAAATTACGATGGCTTGCAGAAGTCATGTATTTACTTCACCAGGTTCTTTGTTTTGAATGCCAAAGTGCTAAAGGAAATGAAAATCACATTACCTTACCACCGGGAGTACAAATGGTTTGCTAATCAATTCAGGCTGCTACAAATCCAAGATCGAGCTTCTCAAGATGCTCGAATTGAACTCACATGTGGTAGTGGTAGTAAGGATTATTTCACACACAACAGGAATACCCATGATTTGTCAATGGCCGATCCATTTGACATTCCGTCCGATACATGCTCCAAGTGCAGTTGATGCCCACTTTGAAAATTCCCTTATCTTCTATGCAAATCCATTTTCATGTCGTTGATTTTGTTTCTAGACCATTGTGAGAAATGATCTCCTTCATACTCATGGAATATTTTGTGGCCTGCTTGGGATGAGAAGGTAGTGTGTAAGTTCAAGCTTCAAATCCAAACTTGCCGCTCAAAGGGGTTTGTTCGTGGTCGTAGTCGTTTACTTTCTTTACTATGGCGCTTGAATGCTAGTTTAAATCTATTATGTTTACTTTTGATGATGTACATTAGGTGCACGATATGTTATGTTTTAGTTGGTTTTCATTATCTATTTGTTATTTGGTCCTGTACTATAAGCTGCTGACACTAGCGATTACCATATTTGTGTATCATATAACTTGCTTTATTGAAAAATGATGGCATTCTTATTTTTTGTCCCAGATTTATTCCTTGTTTATGCTAATTTTAGTGAACACTGCATCGCTGGTTTATAGAAGTGTTTCTTTATTCACAATTGAAATTGGAGTTTCAATGCTGATTTTTTTGTGTGTACTTACATCTATAAGGTGGCACCAAGAAGATATTGTTGTCAACACTATTTATCAATATATTTTTGAGACCTCAGTCCCACATGGATTCTGCAAGTTGGTGTATGAGCAGCATGTTAAGGTGATGGATGTATCATCACTCCTACGCCAACCAGGACTTCTCCACACTGAACATAAGTTGCATCATAATACACACTAAACCGATCTAGGTTTTGTAAGTTCTTGTGGTTTGTGCCGCCATCGTAGTCTACTCCATTCCGAGCGCCGGCATGTGTCGGAGATAAGTAGGTTTGGGCCATAAACGTATGGACCTACACCACTCGTAGCCCACGACATACAGAGACTTCCCCGGCCGGCGGTCCACTTTTAGAAAGCTCCTCCACCAACCTAGAGATGCCATGCTACACCAAGGCTTCCATAAGATTACCTTCCCACACACTACATTAAAGGAAAGATACGAGAGATCAAGACTTAACGTGCAAGGCAGAAGGAAACATTGGTTGGCAGTTGCCCATTCGTGTACTGTGGATGACAATACAAGGCAACAACAATCCCCATGGTTGACATTTGCCTTCACGTACAAGGTGCTTGTCAACGACGGCCTCCTCATCGATATCCTCCTCCGCCTCGGCTTCCCCACAACCCTCGTCCAAACCGACCTCGTCTGCAAGCATTGGTACCACCTTGCCTCTGACCGTGTGTTCCTAAATTTATTTTCCAGCGCCACCCTCCCTGTCTCGTCATCGGCTTCTACTTCTACGAAATGGAGGTTCTGGGTGTGCCTGCACGCTTCATGTTCTCTCACAATATCCTCACATTTCATCTCCCGCATGGAACCCTAGATTGGTGAATTTTCTCCCTAAACCCTATATGCATTTACTTGTGGCGACAGTGTATCAGCTAGAGCTTAGCTCAGGGTAATATGGATATTGGATGCTGCTGAAGAGATTCCCCAACAGTAAGATCCATCTCTCTCGATACTCGCTGCAATGCAGCTATATGTTCATACATGGTAGTGTGGATGCTGTGAGCCTGTGAGTTGGAACGACGTTGGTTGAAGAAATTAGCCTGTTGCTTTGATGCTAGTTTGCACGTGGTCAATGTTGCTGATTTTTCTCTCCAGGGTTGTCGATACTATCATGAAAACATGTGTAGGTTTCTAAAAAAAATCTGCAAGCGCCACGCGCCCCGCCTCCTCGGTTTCTAATTCCAAATGAAGGAAATGAAGGTTCTCCGTGTGCCTGCACACTTATTCCCGGTGCTAGCCCAGCCCCAAGAGTTCGCCATCCTGACCCGCCAGGCGAGATTCAACTTGGAATCCTACGGGAGCCCACTCACCGTGGTGCTAGGCTCCCGGAACGACAGCTTCCTGGCTTTCGGAACAACAGCAAGTTTGCATTTTTAGTACACTTCCTGCCCTGAGAGAAGTTTAGATATCGCCCCACTATTGTCACACGTACAAAACCATCAACAGGCATACGAAGAGTTATCCTCCACGTCGTCTCCTCTAGGCGACGGGAGGGATGAACCCTAGTCCCTCGCCACCGCCACCCTCTCCCCGCCTCCCTCCCTTGCCATCCCCAGAGGTGGCCGCCGGTCTAAGGTCGTGCACCCCCGTTGAAGGGGGCGGTGGGGATCAACAAGCCACGATCTTGTGCCGCCATTTGGAGGAAGTGGCTGCACCAGATCGAGATAGGATCCTGGGGGCGGAGGCCCCGTATCGGTGGTGGCGGCGTGTCACCTCTAGCGGTGGCGGTTGGTCTCCCTCGGCCATGTCGTTTCACCATTGCTGCGTGGTGACGACAACATGTGGTGATGCCGAGCTTGTGGGACGGCGACCGGCGTCATTCTTCAAGTAAGTACGGCAAGGCTGTTGGTGTGTGCTCTCTGTGAGTTGACGATGGTGACGTCTTCGGGCACTGTATACCTAGGTGGAGGCATCGTTCGAGGGATCTGCTTTTCGTCAACAAATGCTGTCAATCTCCCGGAGAAACCCCAGATCTTCGGATCAGTCGATGGCAGCATGATGAGCGTCATTCCCCTCCATGGAGATATCGTCTTGGAGATCCTATTTTTGTTGCAGCTGATGTTTCTCGTGTCTCCGCGCTTTGGATGCTCCTGGGGGAAATCCTAGATTCGGATACCCGGATCGGACGACAGCGGCGCCCGACGCCGCTATCCCTATGGGGGGGTCGTTTTAGGAGCAGCTGCTGGCTAGAGGGTTTAGGTGGTGGTGCGGCGTGCATCGACCGCATCAACGATGTTGGGCCTTGGCAGCGAGGCGATGCGGAGTATCGACGTCAGATGCATGACGATGGACGAGAGTAGGGAGGTGGCATTGTTTGCCATCGTGGTGGTGTCGATAGCAGACCAGATGTGGTTCTTCGCTTCGTTCTACGAGCTGGAGTTGGGTTGATGGAAGATGGAGGAAGTGACGGTCGGAGCGTGTGCACAAGGCACTATCTCTGGAGTCATCGATGAGCCAGCGATGGCTGCGGACGAGGAATAAGGCCCCGTTTTCGTCTATCATTTGTGATAGTTGTGGTGTTTTTTACTGTTTGGTGGCTTCGGCGTGTATGTTCGTTCGTTGTAAGGCTATTTGCCAGCTTATGTTGAATAAATGAAATAAAGGAGCCGTGTGCATTGTTGGCACTCGTTTTTGGCCAACTGTCGGAATTTATAGGTGAAGAGCCGGGCATGGAGCAGGAACTAGGTGGAGCAGAGGGAGCATGACAGGCAAGAGATGCAAGCCACCAAGGTCAGAAGAAGGAGCCAGCGTTATCCCATGACCGTCCAGACTCGACACTAAGGACCCGATATATTAGCGCGTTTCGAGGGCTCAGCGAGTTCCGAGGACCCGATGTATCGGTGAGTTCCGAGGACCCGATGGGCGAGTTCCAAGGACCTGATGCATTGGCAGGTTCCAAGGACCCAATGCGTGCATTGGCGGGTTCCAAGGACCAGATGTATTGACGGGTTCCATGGGCCCTACAAATTAAAGGCTCAAGGCAGGTTAGCAGGCTAAGATAAGATCTGATGGGCTGGAGAACGTTCTGTAATTTTTATATGGGGTCATGCTATAATCAGGCTTGTTAGCCGGTTGAGGTAACTCAAGGAGGACCCGGGAAAGCTTAGCAACCCGACAGAGACAGCACCCAGAAGGAGATAGGCTGGGAAGGACCTAACTCGCGCTATGGCGCCATGAAGGATACCTCAGATGGAGGAGTGCTTAACACAGAAGTTGTGTGTGTCGTCGAGACCTACAACTATGTTTTTTTAGTCATCGCGATCCGGGTTAAGGTGCAACCCACAGAGGCATGACGGAGACCTGCCGGTTTAACCTGACACCTGCCATATTTCAACCAGCAGACAAAGATGGACCCGGAGAGTCATCAAGACGGCCTTGGATGGAAAAGTGATCATCGCAAGAGTTGTTCGCCTCGTCGAGACGAACAAGTTTGGTCTTTGGGCCATATCCATTCGAGTTAATATGTGACTTTGGCGTCCACGACAAGAAGCAGGACAGGAAGAGCTGCGAATCTGGACAGGAGTTCGACTTGAACTAGGACTAGGGTTTTGAACGGGATTCAATGTACTTTTCTTGTAAGGAAAGTCTAGATTAGTCCTTTGCTTGTACGGCAAGAACAGCCGCCTCATATATATGTGAGAGGTGATGGCCGATTGAACAACACCAATCGACATATCAATCAATCTATCTTTCGTTCATCTACCTATATCTCCTTTATCCTTGTACCTATGCTTCTCGTTCCTCCATAGTTAGCTAGCTATGCCAGCGATCTGCGAAGCCACGGGGCTCTAGGGGCGGTCAGGCCGACCCTAGAGCAGCCAATCGTCGCCGCGAGCCCTGACGGGGTCCCTCCCGGGCGAGCGGGGCGTCTGGTCTAAAAAGCGTCCGCCGGATATCCTGCGTGTCACGCTTCCGGACGGATCTCCTTCGACGTGAGCTGTGGTGCATCACCCTCGACGTCAAGGTACCCGGATTTTAGGTGTGGTTAACACCTTGGTGACTCCCTGTTTGCGAGTATACACATAAAAATGTTCGTGTGTGCGACTCCGGATCAAATCGGAGCCAACATGAATCTTTTCGATGCAGAGGCTGAGATAACCCCCATTTCGAAAAAACGTACAAAACCATGACGGACATTTCTATACTTCGAATGATTTCCTCACGATGGAGGAAGCCGGTGGCTTCTCCTACTTGTATTTATTCGCGCACTGTAACAAGGAGAGGACTTATGCAGCATGCATATATTTTGCACGGTTGTGATGATGTCTGGCGCACGGATCTTACCATGGCCGCATACCATCACCGGCTTCCTTATCTACAATGGGCACCAAATTCCGTGCTTGTCAATAATAAAATCTGTATTCCGAGCTACTCAAGTTTAATCGTTGTCTTCGATTTGATAGCCTCAAGGGTCTCCACGATTCAGCTCCTACAAGGGTTGGAGAAAGGCGATAGAGACATCATGTTTGTAGTTGTACAAACGACTGATGGTTCTCGTGTGTATCTCATCCACGCCGAGAAGCTTCAACTTCACATCTGGCTACTCAAAGAGGATAGCTGGTTGCTAGTGGGTACAATTTGTTTGCGGGAGATGCTTGCTAATCTGATGATGTCAGATTGCACGGTTGAGGATAAGAATTTTTCTCTTGTTCATACAAACCATGTGGGGGACAAAGCTGAGTTTGTGGTCTTACAGATGGGTCGATGGGTATTCTATCTGGATATTAAGTGCAGGGCGTTGCGTCAAGTGCATGAGATGACGGAAACAGATCCATGATTGGGTGATATCCATTCTTTTATGATGATCTAGCCTCCCACATTTCCTGCACTCAAAGATCTTGCTGCAAGGTTTTTTATTTTTGCCTTTGATGATATGTTTAATGATCTTGCTGAGGTTACATAGTTTGGTATAGAAGTGGTAAGGTGTTAAGTATATGATCGATTCCTCAGACCATTTGAGTAGAACTACTTAAGGGATACTAGAGAATGTTTGCCGAAGGATGTTATGAAATCACTTCTGTACTACTACTATTTACTTGTAGTCATGGTAGGGGCCCTTTGCAGGTGAGCATAGGTTACTTCTGTTAAAGCTTGTGTTGGCACAAGTCATCATGCTTACCGAGCTTGTTCTTCCGCACCTTATGAAGTCGCATAGCCGTAGTTTGTAGTGGTGCTGAAAAATGTTGTTTTGGTGTTCTTAGCATATACCTATTATTCTGTTGTATTAGTGTTTTCTGAACTACTAGTGCAAAACCACAAATTGTACCTACAAGTATGAAGCATCATGTAAAGAGGTAATAGCTGAAAGATGCCTAGCCTAGTTATCAAGTTGACCACTCTATTTTCTTGCCCTGAACTATTATCACAAATCTATCTAGCCTGGGATTTTAACTTCCTATTTTTAAATATAATCATGATTTAATTCTCTACAGCCCACTTTTCAACTTTGAACCTCAATCTATGTATGAGATTTTTTTGTTAGTTGAAAGTCATGATATGATCGATATTCTCCGGGTTGCATGATCGCAATGCCTCGGCCTCCCTCATATATATATAGACAAATACAATTACACATTACATGTATAGAAAGCGTATTTAGCTAGGTGCCTTGGAGTGTACTCCAAGATGATGACCGGCCGCCTCCTTCTCTAACACGCCCCCGTAGTCTGAACCAGGGAGAGCCTCAACGTGAACACTAGAGTGAAACTCTGTGAATAAAATGGTAGGCAGGTGATACGTCTCAAATGTATCTATAATTTTTTAGTGATCCATGCTAGTTTTGTGATATTGTCACATGTTTTTACTGTCATTTATATCATTTTTATGCATTTTGTCGGACTAACCTATTGACAAGATGCCAAGTGCCAGTTCCCTGTTTTTGCTGTTTTTGTATTTCAGAAATTTACTTCTGGAAATATTTTCGGAATTGGACCAAAATTTACGGAGATTATTTTTACGCCAAGACGAAGACGGAGTCCGAAGGGCAGCCTCGGAGGCGACCCACAGGGCGCAGGCGGCCTCCTGCCGCGGCCTAGGGGGGACCCGCGGGTGGGACCCGCCCCTGCCCGTGGGCCACCTCCTCGGCCCCCTCCGACGCCTATAAAATCAAAAATAACCTAAAAACGTCGAGGCGGCGATTATTTTCCAGAAACTCGACCCCGACGCGCCGTCACCGAAAACCCTAGTTTGGGGTCCAATCTGAAGCTGATCCCGGCACTCTGCCAGAGGGGAGATCGATCCCGGAGGGCTCTTCATCGTCATGCCTTCCTCCGGGATGATTTGTGAGTAGTCTCACCTTGGACTATGGGTCCATGGCAGTAGCTAGTTGGTAGTCTCTCTCTCTCTTGTGCTTTATGTCTTATGATCTTGTGAGCTGCCTAACATGATCAAGATCGATTATTGTAATGCTATGTGATGTGTTTGCTGGGATCCGATGGATTATGAAGTTATGTTCAGATTGTGCATGATTCTTATATGAGTAATTTATGTTCTTGCATGCTCTCTGATGTGCGTAGTTACTTTGGCCAAGTGATTGTGTGTATCTCCAAGAGAGGGTATTTATGCTAGATGGTTCATGCCCCTTTTGTTCTTGGGCACGAGTGACAGAAACGTCTAAGGGAGAGGGTGTGTTGTTGCTACTAAGGGTAAAACAACGGTGTTAATGTCTCTTTTGATATTAGTATTGCTTATTTCATGCACTTTACTTAATGCAATTGTCTGTTGCTTGCAACTTAATACCGTTGGATGACAGGCTGGATAGCGATCCCATGGTGGACTTTTTAGACAAAGACGCAGTTGGACTCAACGGTCTTTGTTCCTTGTCGTGATGCCTCCGTAAATATTATCATGTCCTTTTTGTCATAGCTAAATTGGGTTTGTGTCATGATCTTGTCAATTGCCTAGCTGTAATTCGTTCACCCATCACATGCATATTTTATTTACTTGAGAGACTCCACTAGTGAACCCATGGCCCCCGGTCCATCTTTTTACATTGTTTACAACCTCATTTACTTGCTTTTAATCATCATTACTTCTCTGGTCACTTTTCATATTTTATCTACTTCATCATACAATTAACCGCTTTGTTTTCTACGAGACCGGAAAGATTGACAACCTTTCCGCCGTCGGGGGCAAAGTATTTTGGTTGAGTGTGTGCAGGTCCACATCTGTTGAAGGTCAAGCGCCAGAGATCTTCAACATTCACCTCGTTCAGGGTGGGCGTTCGGGATTTCCCGAAAATTCGGGACGGGAAATTCGGGATTTTTAAAATTCGGGTAATGAAAACTAAATCCCGAAATTTAGTCAAAAATTTTAGATCCCGAAAATTCGGGTACCCGATAATTCGGGATCGGGATTTCCCGATTCACCCGAACATGAGCAGCATCGTGCCTCCTCCTCCTCCATCGTGGCCACCAGCCGGACGACGAGATCCAGTCTCCCTCCGCACTCTGCCGCTGCTAGTGCTGCTGGATGCGGCGAGGCATTGGCGGGTTGGCGGTGGCGCGGTGCAGAGCGAAGGCGCTGGTCGCTGGATGCGATGGGGCAGCACGGATGCGGCGAGGCGGCAGCCGGCATGGCAGCGCGGATGCGGCGGGGCTGCGGTGGCGAGGCGGCGCTGATGCGGCGGTGGCGCGGTGCAGGGAGACGGCGGGGCGGCAGGGCAGCGCGGATGCGCGCGGGGCGGCGGTGGTGTGGCGACGGTGGCGCGGTGCTGTGAGGCGGTGCAGATGCGGCGGGGCGGCGGGGATGCGGCCGTGGCGCAGGGAGGCGGCGTGATGCGGAGTGTGGGGATCGGGATGTCACGTAGAGGACGCTGGTGGGCTTTTGGCTGTTGGGCTGCTGGGCTGTTCGGGATTTTCGGGTTTTTCGAGATCCAACATCATTTTCCCGAATTTCCCTAAATTATTTCGGGAAATCAAAACACCTTCCCGAATAAGCAATCGGGAATTTCGGGTTCGGGTTCGGGTTATTCGGGTTTCGGGTTCGGGAATCGGGAAATATGCCCAGCCTGACACCTCGTTGTTGATTTCAAAGTCCTACTGGTTCGATAAACCTCGGTTCGTTAAACGAGAGAAAACTGCTACTAGCTACAATTCCGCCTTCGCTTGGGGCACCACCCAACTTATCAATATCTACCATCAAGCAGTTTTCTGGCGCCGTTGTCGGGGACTTTGGATCTACATCAAGGGGAGTCTCACACTCTCAATCTCTTTACTTTGTTTTTGTCTTGCTTGCTTCATATCTCGTTTAGTTTATTTTCCTGTTTCAAAATTTTAAAACCCAAAAAAATTAGTGTAGTCTTTATTTCTGTCTTGTTATTTTATCTCATCTTCATGACTAGTTCTTTTCCTCCCGTTGAGAAACCAGAGTCCTAAGTCCTCACCTTCAAACAAAGAGGTGGGGAGAGTTTGAAAGATGCTTGGTACATAATTAATGATGCTCATCATAGATCCGCTAAAAAACCCTTGGCCACTGTTCTCCTTAGAAATTTTTATATTGGCATTACAAGTTGGTATAGGTATGACCTAGATACTATCACAGGTGGAAACTTCCTAGGAATTAATGCTTTGGAAGCTTTTAATGTTATAGAAGGTCTTGTGGGGATTCCACCAACTAATGATCGTAAAATTGAAATCACTTTAGAACATGTCATGCAAAGGATAGAAGTTATAGAAGATAATGTACCAAGTGTGGATATGATAAGAGAAATAGATAAGGGAATTCTTGATGGTATTAACAAGCTTGATGGGTGCCTAAAAGACATTCCCAAAAGTATTAAGTCCCTTGAAGCTACAAGAGCTATTAATCAAATTGATAAATTGAGGGAAGCAATTGATACCTCGGGAGCACCCTTTTCTCCATCTAAATTTAAAAAGAGAGAGGCTTCGGCCCCCAAAGTACCTAAAATTTATATTTGTGCCAAAGAATACTACTAAAATTAATACATCATTTGCAGGAAAAGAGGAGTTGAGGATGGTGAAGGAAGCTCAAATTTCCAAGGATTTTAAGGGAGGAGCCCTAGTGGGTAAAACTACTTTTGCTCCACCAATTTTTTGTACTAATAGTATTGCTAGAGGTCATTTTCCAAGTTCCACAATTCATGAATTTGATAAGAATTAAGATGCCTTTGATCCCGAAAAAAACTTGATATTTGGCATTGCGCCTAGCTAAAAGGCGTTAAAAAAAGCGCTTGTTGGGAGGCAACCCATCTTTTATCTTCAGTTTGCTTTTTGATTTTCTTGAGTCATGAAGTTATTACTTCTGTAGAAACTTCATTGTATCTTTTTCTTTTGGTTTTTTGTGCCGAGTTTAGCCTCTAATGTATTGAAAGTGCGAGGTATTGTATTGCTGTCCAAAAACAGATTCTATGCGCCTGTTGCACGAAAATCCTAAATTCGGCAGAATTTTATCTTTTTCTGATAATTTTTTAAAGCAAGCCTGATGCTTTTATCTATCTTTTATCAGTTTTAAGTTTTTTATATGAGCTGCAGAAGTTCCTTGCAAAATTCGATCTTTACAGACTATTCAGATTTTGACAGATTCTGCTTTTATTTTGCATTTGTCTCTTTACCATCGTCATATGTGATACTCTAGGGGTAGAGTGCCACATTGAGGCTTAGTAAACATTATCTAATGTCTAATGAAGTTGGTTTTCAATTTGTCATGAGTTTAACCCATGTGTATTTTAATTTATGAGCACTAACCCTCTAATCAAATTATGAGAAGTTTTGTGTGAAGGGAGTTTTTAAGTTCCAAATGAGAGGAATATGAAGAAATCGAGGATGGATCAGAGCTCAAGCTTGGGGATGCCCCCATGGCACCCCCTCTGAATATCAAGAACTATCAAGAGTCAAAGCTTGGCGATGCCCAAGGCATCCCCTCATCTTCATCGACTATCATAAGGTCGTCTTCGTTGAACTTTTACTTTCAGTTTTGGAGCTATGCTTGGAGCGTCTTTTTACTTTCAGTTTTGTTAGTTTTTTTGCTAGTCATATCTTTGTTGGATCCTAGCTTTATTTGTGTGGGAGAGATACACGCTCCACTTTTTCGTTTGAATACTCCTTTGCTTCGTTTATATCTTTTTGAGTATTCTTAGCTACTGTCTGTTTTCTAGTAAGCTCTCGCTTTTAGCTTTTATCTTGTTTAGAGCTGCTAGTTGTTAAGTTAAACTCTCTTGTTCTTCACTTATACTTTTTGGAGAGTTGTTGTTGAAAAATTGCTTGAATTGTCAATGGGACAAAATGTTGTTTGTGTGATGATAGAATAAAATGAAAAGCCTGCATAGTTTTGTAGATCATGGTGTGGATACTTGATGCTTCTCAATTGTTTTGAGATGTTAAGTTGAATGCTTAAACTTGTTGGTTATTTGAGTGGAATTGATTAGTAAAGAAATATGGTTGAAAGTTTGAAATTGTGTGGTTTTTCACAGTTATTAATTCATAGTGCTAATCTTTCCATCAAAAGAATTGTTTGGCAACAAGGGAGACGGTGTAGAGTTTTTATGGTTATGACCGGTAAATGTCTTATGTTGTTTTGTTACCGGTTATTGATAGATGTTTGCTTCAAATACCTTTTTTTGCTAAGCCTAAAAATTCGTACTGAATGTATGGTTCACTCGTGCATCTAATCCTCAAAGCCAAACTTTCTTGCCAGCTGAGTCCACCATATCTACCTATGCATGGTATTTCCTACCATTCCAAGTAAATTTTTCATGTGCTACCTTTAAATTTTTTAAAATACTTCTTCTTTGTGCCTATGTTTTTAAGCTCATGAGGGAGCAGTAAAGAGCTAGATATAACTTGTGACAAGCGAGGTCATTTCCCCCCTTTCACCCGGTGTTGATGGATTACGTCTTCACTTGAATCAACCCGAGAGCAGCTTAAGCAAAAATATAAATATAACTCACAATTCTCCTCCGCGCAATGCAAATCTGAGAAATCAGCCCAAACATTGGACAGTGGTGAAACCAAGGAGAAAGAAGAGCGTACTCGCTCTTCTAAGAACTAGCTGCTCTCACAAGTCTAAAAACCTTGCTTGTCATGAGGGACTAGATAGTTTCTCTGTTGTGAAGTCGTTGACGAAAGCATGCATACCTCAAAATCATTTTACTTCTGTTTTAAAAAACCAAAAAGCTCTAGCACATGACTAATCCCTGCTTCCCTCTGCGAAGGGCCTTTCTTTTACTTTTAATGTTGAGTCAGTTTTTCCCTTTTTCCTTCTATCTCCACAAAAGCAAACATCTAGCATTGACCCTGGGTATCGTTGAGCATATTACATTATCAAGATTAAACATGAATCTTTATATTGAATTTATCTATAAGATAAACCGTTGGAAGTTGAAGCTCTTTACTAATGCTTACATCTTCCTTTGTGTTGATTCTCAAACACTTCTGTCATGGAATTATTATCCTTGTTAATTAGTCAAATATGTTGATCACATTGTTTTCATGTCTTTGACATACTATTTATGAAAGGTTTTGCTTGGATGATTCAATGTGTTTATTCATTGCTTTCTTGCTATCAATTACAGACAATTGTTTTGTATCTCTTCATTCACATCCTTTGATTTGCATCACTATCTTGATCAAGATTGTGTTGGTTGCATGTCTCATCAAAAATTATTTGTTATCACTTACCTACTCGAGGACGAGTAGGAGTTAAGCTTGGGGATGCTGATACGTCTCAAACGTATCTATAATTTTTGAGTGATCCATGCTAGTTTTGTGATATTGTCACATGTTTTTACTGTTATTTATATCATTTTTATGCATTTTGTCGGACTAACCTATTGACAAGATGCCAAGTGCCAGTTCCCTGTTTTTGCTGTTTTTGTATTTCAGAAATTTACTTCTGGAAATATTCTCGGAATTGGACCAAAATTTACGGAGATTATTTTTACGCCAAGACGAAGACGGAGTCTGAAGGGCAGCCTCGGAGGCGACCCACAGGGCGCAGGCGGCCTCCTGCCACAACCTAGGGGGGACCTGCGAGTGGGACCTGCCCGTGGGCCACCTCCTCGGCCCACTCCGACGCATATAAAATCAGAAATAACCTAAAAATGTCGAGGCGGCGATTATTTTCCAGAAACTCGACCCCGATGCGCCGTCACCGAAAACCCTAGTTTGGGGTCCATTCTGAAGTTGATCCCGGCACTCTGCCGGAGGGGAGATCGATCCCGGAGGGCTCTTTATCGTCATGCCTTCCTCCGGGATGATTTGTGAGTAGTCTCACCTTGGATTATGGGTCCATGGCAGTTGGTAGTCTCTCTCTCTTGTGCTTCATGTCTTATGATCTTGTGAGCTGCCTAACATGATCAAGATCGATTATTGTAATGCTATGTGATGTGTTTGCTGGGATCCGATGGATTATGAAGTTATGTTCAGATTTTGCATGATTCTTATATGAGTAATTTATGTTCTTGCATGCTCTCCGATGTGCGTAGTTATTTTGGCCAAGTGATTGTGTGTATCTTCAAGAGAGGGTATTTATGCTAGATAGTGGGTTCATGCCCCCTTTTGTTCCTGGGCACGAGTGAAAGAAACGTCTAAGGGAGAGGGTGTGTTGTTGCTACTAAGGGTAAAAAAGCGGTGTTAATGTCTCTTTTGATATTAGTATTGCTTACTTCATGCACTTTACTTAATGCAATTGTCTGTTGCTTGCAACTTAATACCGTTGGGTGACAGGCTGGATAGCGATCCCACGGTGGACTTTTTAGACAAAGACGCAGTTGGACTCAATGGTCTTTGTTCCTTGTCGTGATGCCTCCATAAATATTATCATGTCCTTTTTGTCATAGCTAAATTGGGTTTGTGTCATGATCTTGTCAATTGCCTAGTTGTAATTCGTTCACCCATCACATGCATATAATTTTATTTACTTGGAGAGAATCCACTAGTGAACCCATGGCCCCCGGTCCATGTTTTTACATTGCTTACAACCTCATTTACTTGCTTTTAATCATCATTACTCCTCTGGTCACTTTACATATTTTATCTATTTTATCATACAATTAACCGCTTTGTTTTCTGCGAGATCGGAAAGATTGACAACCTTTCCATCGTTGGGGGCAAAGTATTTTTGTTGAGTGTGTGCAGGTCCACGTCTGTTGAAGGTCAGCGCCAGAGATCTTCAACATTCACCTTGTTGTTGATTTCAAAGTCCTACTGGTTCGATAAATCTCGGTTCGTTAAACGAGGGAAAACTGCTACTAGCTACAATTCCGCCTTCCCTTGGGGCACCACCCACTTATCAATATCTACCATCAGCAGGCCCTTGGTGAAAATGCCAGCATACTGGGATGTAGAGGGCACATGTAACACACTAACAACGCCGAGAGCCACCTTCTCCCGAACAAAATGAATATCAATCTCAATGTGTTTGGTGCGCCGATGATGAACTGGATTTGCTGACAGGTAGACAGCGCTGACATTGTCGCAGTACACGATCGTAGCGGTCTCGATAGGACGATGGAGCTCATGCATGAGTTGCCGCACCCAACAGGATTCTGTGACGGCCGTTGCAACAACGTGGTATTCCGCCTCAGCACTAGAACGAGAAACCGTCGTCTGGCGGCGAGACGACCAGCTGATCAAATTATCTCCAAGATACATGCAAAATCCCGACGTAGAGCGCCGAGTATCCGGGCACCCAGCCCAATCAGCATCCGAATAGGCAACTAAAGAGTTAGAGGTTGAACGATGTAGGGTGAGACCGTGATGTAGAGTGCCCTTCAGATAACGAAGGACACGTTTAATTAGAGAGAAGTGAGGCTCGCGAGGGTCATGCATATGTAGACAGATTTGTTGGACAGCATAGGCAATATCAGGTCGTGTGAGAGTGGCATATTGAAGGGCTCCAGCTAGACTACGATAGAGAGTAGGGTCAGAGACAGGAGGACCGGCTGTAGATGAAAGTTTGGCTTTGGTGTCGATAGGAGTAGTGACAGGGTGATGATACGTCTCAAACGTATCTATAATTTTTGAGTGATCCATGCTAGTTTTGTGATATTGTCACATGTTTTTATTGTCATTTATATCATTTTTATGCATTTTGTCGGACTAACCTATTGACAAGATGCCCAGTGCCAGTTACCTGTTTTTGCTGTCTTTTTGTTTCAGAAATTTACTTCTGGAAATATTCTCGGATCGCGTTGGAAATTCACGGGGAATTTTTATTTGCCACGACGAAGTACCAGTCCGAAGGAGAGCCGGAGGGGAGGCCCACAGGGCAGAGGTGCCCCCCTGCCGCGTCCTGGGGGTCACCCACGGGTGGGGCCCGCCCCTGCCCCTGGGACCTCACCTCGGCCCCCTCCGATGCCTATAAATTTCCTTTTACCCTAAAACGTCGAGGCGGACATTATTTTCCAGAAACTCGATCCCGACGCACCGTCACCGAAAACCCTAGTTCGGGCTCCAATCTGAAGCTGATCCCGGCACTTTGCCAGAGGGGAGATCGATCCCGGAGGGCTCTTCATTGTCATGCCTTCCTCCGGGATGATTTGTGAGTAGTCTCACCTTGGACTACGGGTCCATGGCAGTAGCTAGTTGGTAGTCTCTCTCCCTTGTGCTTCTTGTCTTATGATCTTGTGAGCTGCCTAACATGATCAAGATCGATTATTGTAATGCTATGTGATGTGTTTGCTGGGATCCGATGGATTATGAAGTTATGTTCAGATTGTGCATGATTCTTATGTGAGTAATTTACGTTCTTGCATGCTCTCCGATGTGCGTAGTTACTTTGGCCAAGTGATTGTGTGTATCTCCAAGAGAGGGTATTTATGCTAGATAGTGGGTTCATGCCCCCTTTTGTTCCTGGGCACGAGTGACAGAAATGTCTAAGGGCGAGGGTGTGCTGTTGCTACTAAGGGTAAAACAGCGGTGTTAATGTCTCTTTTGATATTAGTATTGCTTACTTCATGCACTTTACTTAATGCAATTGTCTGTTGCTTGCAACTTAATACCGTTGGGTGATAGGCTGGATAGCAATCCCACGGTGGACTTTTTAGACAAAGACGCAGTTGGACTCAACGGTCTTTGTTCCTTGTCGTGATGCCTCCATAAATATTATCATGTCCTTTTTTGTCATAGATAAATTGGGTTTGTGTTATGATCTTGTCAATTGCCTAGCTGTAATTCGTTCACCCATCACATGCATATTTTATTTACTTGAGAGACTCCACTAGTGAACCCATGGCCCCCGGTCCATCTTTTTACATTGTTTACAACCTCATTTACTTGCTTTTAATCATCATTAATCCTCTGGTCACTTTTCATATTTCATCATACAATTAACCGCTTTGTTTTCTGCGAGATCGGAAAGATTGACAACCTTTCCGCCATTGGGGGCAAAGTATTTTGGTTGAGTGTGTGCAGGTCCACGTCTGTTGAAGGTCAAGCGCCAGAGATCTTCAACATTCACCTCGTTGTTGATTTCAAAGTCCTACTGGTTCGATAAACCTCGGTTCGTTAAACGAGAGAAAACTGCTACTAGCTGCAATTCCGCCTTCGCTTGGGGCACCACCCAACTTATTTTAATACAGCAGCAAGCTCTTTTCTGGCGCCGTTGCCGGGGATTTTGGATCTACATAAAGGGGAGTATCATACTCTCAATCCCTTTACTTGGTTTTTGTCTTGCTTGCTTTATATCTCGTTTAGTTTATTTTCCTGTTTCAAAATTTTAAAACCCAAAAAAAATTAGTGTAGTCTTTATTCCTGTCTTATTATTTTATCTTATTGTTATGTCTTCTACTGAAAACACCAAGTTATGTGACTTTACTAGCACTAATAACAATGATTTCATATGCTCTCCAATTGTTCCACCCGCTACTAAAGCGGAATCTTATGAAATTAAACCTGCCTTGCTAAATCTTGTTATGAAAGAGCAATTTTCTGGTGCTAGTACAAATGATGCCGCCTCTCATTTAAATAACTTTGTTGAGTTATGTGATACGCAAAAGTATAAAGATCTAGAAAGTGACATCATAAAACTGAAACTTTTCCCTTTCTCTTTGAGAGGGAGAGCAAAAGAATGGTTATTGTCTTTGCCTAAAAATAGCATTGATTCTTAGATTAAATGCAAAGATGCTTTTATTGGAAAATATTATCCACCTGCTAAAATCATACAACTAAGGAGTAACATTATGAACTTTAGACAATTTGATAATGAACATGTTGCTCAAGCTTGGGAGAGAATGAAATCTATGGTTAAGAATTGTCCCATGCATGGATTAACTATGTGGATGGTTATCCAAACTTTTTATGCAGGTTTGAATTTTTCTTCAAGGAACCTTTTGGACTCGGCCGCAGGAGGCACCTTCATGTCCACAAAATTAGGTGCAGCAACTAAACTCTTGGATGATATAATGACAAATTATTCACAATGGCACACCGAACGAGCTCCAAGTGGAAAGAGGTAAATTCTATTAAGGAAATCTCCTCTTTGAGTGATAAGGTTGATATGATTATGTCTATTCTTGCTACCAATCAGTCCAATATTGATCCTAATAATGTTCCACTTGCTTCATTAATTTCCCAAGAAAAGGATCAAGTTGATGTTAATTTTCTTAATGGAAACAACTTCAACAATAATGCTTATCGAAATAATTTTGGTAGTAACAACTATAAGCCTTATCCTCCCAATAATGGCAACTTTTATGGTAATTCCTATGGTAATTCTTATAATCCTAATAAGAATGTGTCCTCTGATCTTGAAAATGTTTTAAAGGAATTTATCACTTCGCAAAAAGTTTTTAACAAAATTGTTGAAGAGAAGCTGAAAAAACTGGATAGTCTAGTCTCTAAAGTAGACGTTCTTGCTCATGATGTTTAGACAAAGACGCAGTTGGACTCAACAGTCTTTGTTCCTTGTCGTGATGCCTTCATAAATATTATCATGTCCTTTTTTGTCATAGCTAAATTGGGTTTGTGTCATGATCTTGTCAATTGCCTAGCTGTAATTCGTTCACCCATCACATGCATATTTTATTTACTTGAGAGACTCCACTAGTGAACCCATGGCCCCCGGTCCATCTTTTTACATTGTTTACAACCTCATTTACTTATTTTTAATCATCATTACTCCTCTGGTCACTTTTCATATTTCATCTATTTCATCATACAATTAACCGCTTTGTTTTCTGCGAGACCGGAAAGATTGACAACCTTTCCGCCATTGGGGGCAAAGTATTTTGGTTGAGTGTGTGTAGGTCCACGTTTGTTGAAGGTCAAGCGCCAGAGAACTTCAACATTCACCTCGTTGTTGATTTCAAAGTCCTACTAGTTCGATAAACCTCGGTTCATTAAACGAGGGAAAACTGCTACTAGCTGCAATTCCGCCTTCGCTTGGGGCACCAGCCAACTTATTTTAATACAGCAGCAGGTGACAATCGCGCATGCCAGCACGAGAGAGAATATCGAGGATGTATTGGTGCTGAGAAAGATGGATGCTAGTGGGCGAATGAGTAACGGAAATGCCGAGGAAATGATGGAGAGGGCCAAGGTCTTTCATTGCAAATTCGCGGCTAAGAGCTGCGGTGATATGAGTTAGTAGGGAGACGGTATATGTTGTTAAAATAATGTCATCGACATAGAGAAGAAGATAGGCTGTGTCAGGACCACGACGAAGAATAAAGAGAGAGGCATCGGACTTGGATTCTGTAAAGCCGATAGTGCGTGCGAATGAGGAGAAGCGTTGAAACCAGGCATGTGGCGCCTGTTTTAGGCCGTAGAGAGATTTGAGGAGGCGACAGACATGAGTAGGATGCTGAGGATCGACAAACCCAGAGGGTTGTTGACTATAGACCACCTCGTCAAGATGACCATGGAGAAACGCATTTTTAACGTCAAGCTGATGTATCGGCCAAGAGTGAGAGAGGGCAAGGGATAGGACAATGCGAATAGTGGCTGGTTTAACTACAGGACTAAAGGTTTCATCAAAGTCGACACCGGGTTGTTGCGAGAAACCACGAACCACCCAGCGAGCTTTGTGACGTGCAAGAGAGCCATCGGAATTGTATTTGTGGCGGAAAATCCATTTACCGCTCACGATGTTAGCACCAGAAGGAGGAGGAACTAGAGTCCAGGTTTGGTTTAGGGTAAGAGCACCGAATTCCTCCTGCATGGCCTGTCGCCAATTAGGATCGCGTAGCGCAATGAGATAAGTGGATGGTATAGGTGATGACACAGTGGCGGAAAGATTGAGACATTTGGGTGGACCGGGAAGATGACCGGTCGTGGATCGAGTACGATGTGTAGGAGGTGGGATGGGTGTTGGCTGCTGTGGAGGCGCGGTGGTTGTTGGAGGGCTAGGAGCGATAGGGGAGGTGGGTTCGGTGAATGATGCTGGTGCGGCAGGCTGACGAGGGCTCGTGACAGGCGAATTCTCTGCCGCGGCAGGAGTAGCTGCCGGGCGAGAAGATGGAGCTGGAAACGGAGGAGGATCTATAGGATCAAATAGCTCGGGTGTGGGGGGTGACGGTGGGGGGGATGGGGTGTGTGGTGCATATGGGAAGGTGTGTTCATCAAAGATGACATGACGAGAAATAATAATGCGACGAGTAGTAAGATCGAGACACCAGTATCCTTTGTGTTGAGAAGGGTATCCTAGGAAGACGCATTTGGTTGAACGAGGAGAGAGTTTGTTAGGCGTGGTGGAGGTTGTGTTTGGGTAGCATAGGCAGCCAAAAACGCGAAGGGTGTTGTAGGGTGGGGTTCGGCCGAATAAAAGCTCGTAGGGGGTGGTGAGTGTTTTGGCATTGGTTGGTCTGATGTTAATGAGAAAGGTGGCGGTGTGGAGGGCTTCGGCCCATAGTGAAGGAGGCATGGAGGCTTGGAAAAGAAGTGTGCGAATAACATTATTGGTGGTACGGATGGCGCGTTCGGCTTTGCCGTTTTGTTGAGATGTGTGGGGACATGAAAAACGAAAAAGTGTGCCATGTTGGGTAAAGAAGGAGTGAACTTGTTTATTATCAAACTCGCGGACATTGTCACATTGGATGGCAAGAATAGGAAGGTTGAATTGAGTACGAGCATAGGCATGAAAAGCAGTAAAGGTAACAAAGGCATCAGATTTCTTGCGAAGAGGAAAGGTCCAAAAATAATGAGTATAATCATCAACAATAATAAGATAGTAGCCAAAACCAGAGGTACTAGGAATAGGTGATGTCCACAAATCGCAATGCAATAATTGAAAGGGTTTAACACTAATAGACTCAGATGGATAAAAGGGCAGCCTGATGTGGCGACCCAACTGACAAGCATGACACAGGGACGACGACGCTCTGTTGGGTGGAATTTGCTGGTGTTGGTGGAGACGCTGCATGGTGTGGTGGCCAGGGTGTCCAAGACGACGATGCCAAAGCTCGAAAGATGAGGTGGTGAGGAGAGCTTGAGCTTCTGGTGGGCGGATGGAGTAGAGGGGTCCAGAACTATTGCAGCGAAGAATCACGGTCTTGGTGAGAAGATCCTTCACAGTAAAACCGAAAGGGTCAAATTCAATGGAACAAAGATTATTGATAGTGAATTGACGAACAGATATAAGATTTTTGATAATGTGAGGGACAACAAGAATATTTCTAAGATGGATATTTCTAGGGTGAGAAAGCAATGTGTAAGAACCGATGTGAGTGACAGGAAGAGAAGCACCGTTGCCAACTATGATTTTATGAGAAGAAGAAGGACGGAGAGAAGAGAGTGTACCATGATCGGATGCCATGTGAGATGAGGCGCCTGAATCCATAAACCACTCTTGGTTGCCGGGAAGTTGCATGTTCTGGAGAGCTGTAAGAAGAGCTGGGTCGAGCTGCTGCTGTTGTTGCTGAGGTGGAGCCATTAGGCCGGCGTTCCAAGTCGGCGTGATGAAGGGCGGCTGCTGGCCGGTGGCGGTGTAGGCCTGAAAGGAGTTGGGGCGGGGGCCCAGAACGCTGGCGTTGGGCGCACGCCAGCGTGGCTGCCACGGGGCGAACTGGGTNATATCGATTCTACCTAGAATAAAGTCGTTGACGTTGTGTAGCACCCCCAGCTTGCACGCCGGCCAGAACGACTTAAAGAAGGACACCGGAAACCCGTCTGGCCCCGGAGCCGTGTTAGATTTCATATCCATAACAATTGCTTCCAGCTCCACTTCGGAGCAGGTAAGTGATAGGTCTTCATTCTCAGCGGTCGAAACAGATCTGTGTGCCTCCCACGGCTGGGGTACCAGTTCCAGGTGACGGGGGGCCTCTGAACCCAGCAGCTCCCTATAGAACTCATAGATATGTTGTTGGATTAAGATGGGGTCAGAGATCGGACCCCCCCTCCCGGGTCTGGAGTGACGAAATATAGCACTTTCTTCTCCTCCCATTAGCGACAGCATGGAAGTAGGCCGTGTTGGCGTCCCCCTAGAGCGTCCAGCGAACCCTACCTCGTTGCCGCCAATACTCTTCCTCAACCCTATAAATATGAAGAAGCTGATCTTCAAGATGATAGCGGAAGGCCCACTCCTCCTCGTCCAACCCCAAGGAGTCCGCTTTACTGTCTAGGTCAGAAATCTGATTAACCAGCATCGTCTTTCTAACTCTCACTTCCTTGCCCATATTATAACTCCAGCCCCGCAGAGATTGTCGGAGTCCAATGCTCATGTGCCTCCACCAGTCCACAATCTCACGGCCCCCCGCCCTGCCCATCAGGTGAAGCCACCTATTCTGCACCCACTCGGCAAAACCGTCCACCCTCGAACCACCCTAGTTCAAAGAAGAACCGGTTACTCCTCGTCGGGCTCCCGTATCCAGCGTTAAAAATTAGCGGAGTGTGATTCGAGCCCAAGCTCGTTTCCGCCACTAAAGTTGCCAAGGGGAACAACGCCTCAAGCTCCGGCGCAAGAAACACCCTGTCTAGCACACATCGTACTGGGTTTCTCTGTTATTTGACCAGTATACCTCGCCCCGTGCGCGGTACCTCGATAAGAGCCCAGTCCGCAATGTGATTGTTAAACATCTCCAACCGAGACCAATTGATTCTATCATTGTTCTTGTCCTGCCTGTTTCTAATCAGGTTGAGTCCCCCCCCCCCCATCTAAATGGGGAATCTGCAACTTGACACCTTTGTCGATAGCTCCGCCAGAAAAACCGGCGAAGCAACATGATTAGCAGGGCCATAAACCCCGATGATCGTTAAGGGCTTGTTGACTGGACGATACAGATAGTTGGCACTGAGGAAGTAACGACCCTTGTCGATGCTCTCCACTTCAAAGGCACTGTCCCGCAGGCCTAGCAACATGCCACCAGAGTGGCCCGCCGCCGGAAGCCAACACCAAAAAAACTTATCACCAGCTTCAATCCTTTGTAGTTCAAAGTCTGTGAAATCTTGTTTAATAGTTTCCTGAAGGCAAATGACATCAATGCGGTTCTTGCGAAGGAGCTCTCTAAGTAGGGTTCGGCGCCCCTTACAGCCGAACCCCCTGATGTTGTAAAAGTGGATCCGCATTAAAGGACCATTCCGTTAGCCCGTGCTTGGCGGGTTACTGGGCGTCGCCCGGCGGCGCCGTAGATTTAACTCTTCTACGTCGGACAGTCACAGGGGAGACCTCGCATCCCTGCGCACCAGTGACCCCGTCACTGCCGGTTCGGTCATCAACCCTCCTGCCCCTTGAGGAGTAGATGACCCCGCTTCAGTCGAGATTTGCTGTGCCCCCACAGTAGCATCCTTCTCCTTCTGCTTGGCCTCCGCCGCTTCTTGTTCAAGTTTATTGCGCACTGCCGCCAGCGAAGCTTGGGCCAGCTTGTTAGCGCGGATCAAGGACAGGATTTCAGCTGGAGGACCAGCTGACAACGAAAAGGCGACACAAATATCTGACGCAACAGAAAGCAAATGCGCATCCGGAATATCTTGTAAAATAGCGAAAATGGGGTCTATGTTAGTACCTGATGTGAGTTGCTTGGCAGTCGATCCTAGGTTCTTCTCCGCGGTAAGGCACACAGCCCGGTCCAGCACTGGACCCTCCGCCACCGCCGCTCCCCTGTCGCTCTTCCGCAAAAACTCCACAGTCATGGCATTGGACCGGAGGCCCCGTGCCACCGAAGCACTGAGGCCTGGGATAGCCTCCACCGCCGAGAGGCCACCCTTGTCTGCCTGCGGAGCGGTAGCCCGGCAGACCACTTCCTGCGAGTCAACCACCACCGCCTCCACGTCCCCCCTGACTGTGAGATTGGTCCAGCACCCTAGCTGGTCGATCTTGGTTGGACTTGCTCCTGTGTTCACGGATACGGTCAGCGTCCCCAAAAACAGACCCACTGCTCGGTGTCACCAGACCCAACTCTAGTCTCTTCTCCTCCTTTCTGGCCGAGGAGATGTCGGCGGTCACTGTGGGAGATGGAGGCAACTCGCTCAGGTTAGAGCACACCGGGGCCCCCAACGACACCTCAGATTGCACAGCCGCAACAATTGCCCCCAGTTGCTTGAAGACATCCCCTTCTGAAGTCAGATTCGAGCCGTACTGCGAGAACATCGACTTTGGCAGGCTCAGCGAGCAATCAGCCCTGGACTGACTGGGAGGGAAGGGCGCCTGCAGGCTCGCCAGCGCACTCGGCCGCTGGGAGGGGGTTGGCCCCCCCTCCAGCCCCGCCACCGAGCCCGCCACGCCAGCCCCCCTGCTACAGAGGCACCACCACATCGGTAGCCTGCGACCTCGCCGCCTTTGACTTCCCAGATCCCTCCAACGCCTTGGCCTTAGCCCTCTCTCTCTCTCAACCTTTCCTGCTGTCCCAATCCAGGTCCTCATCCGAGCTCAGCAACGGACCATCTTCCTTGTCCTTGCGGGGAGGCGGAGGCGGTGGAGGAGGAGGAGTAGCCTCTTTGCCTATCCCCAGCCCCTCGCGCTACACACGAATCTTGTAGCCTTGCAGATTGGCAAAGATAGTGATATGGCTCTTGAGCTGCACCGGGACACGACACCCGAATTTCATTCTGATCGGAGCGTCGGCCACCGACAAGCAAGCAACCTCCACCTCCAACGGGCACCCTAGCTCCAAAGTAGCCGACATCAAGATCGTCTCCTCCTGGAGCATCTCCGGGATGTCATGGAGGCGTACCCACACCACCTCCAGCAACTCAGATGCACGCGGATCCCCAATGACCGCCGACACCACCGCGCGGTACTCAGTAATTGGTAGAGTCAGACCGCCCCCACGGCATGCCATGCGTAACAGCTCCTTGGAAGGAAAAACAAGAGAGAATTCCATTTGACTGATTTGCACGACTTGCCAGTCCCATTTATCATCTGTCAACTCCCTAAATTCTTCTTCCACTTCCTGGACAGAAAAATTGCCCTGTGAAATCACCACCAAAGCCGCATTGGACGCCGGCCTATCAAGCTTCTCCTATGGCAGCGAGACATAGAAGAAACCCTTTCCTTCTAACCCGAAGCCAGCCCAGTTCCCCTGCCTAGCCTTACTTCCCGACGGGCATAGCACAGTGAGTTGTCCCTTCGACTCGCACTTGGCACAGAACGGCTCCTTAGTGCAGGCTGCCTGAAAATTCCCGGGTTTGCCGCACTTGTAGCAGGATAGCTTTGAGATATCCACGGCCTCTGGAGGAGGGACCCCCTCCCCTCGCCGACCCGCTGGGCAGCGATGCTCCCGCCATCGCCGCAAGGTTGCGCCTGCCGGCCTCCCGCCCGTACTCGCACCCTCGTGTGTACGGCGGAGGCCGGATCTGGGCCCGCAGCCTCTCCTCTTCGCGTCTCTCTTCTTCCCTGCGTCGAGCCTCATCATCAGCACGCTCCCGCTGCACCCGGCGCGCCTCCTCCCGCTCCCGGTCCAGCCTCAGCCGCATATCTCCGTCCCGGTAGCGGTCATCCCCACGCCCCAACTCATCGTAGCCGCGCTTCCCACGGCGAGACCGGTCCAGCCAGTCCCGGTCCATGGCAACCAGACACGGCGACGGGGAGGATGCGAGAAGGGGGGAAGGGGCGAACCACACCTTGGCCTTGGCACGATGACGGCGAACATCGCCCAAGAAAAGGATAAAGTTGATGTTAATTTTTTTAATAGAAACAACTTCAACAATAATGCTTATCGAAATAATTTTTGTAGTAACAACTATAAGCCTTATCCTCCCAATAATGGCAACTTTTATGGTAATTCCTATGGTAATTCTTATAATCCTAATAAGAATGTGTCCTCTGATCTTGAAAATGTTTTAAAGTAATTTATCACTTCGCAAAAAGCTTTTAACAAAACTGTTGAAGAGAAGTTAGAAAAACTGGATAGTCTAGTCTCTAAAGTAGACGTTCTTGCTCATGATGTTGAAATTTTGAAAATTAGAACCACTCAAAATCAAGACAAACATACTGAATCTTTAAATGCTATCTCTCTTCAAATTAATGAAAATGAAAGGATGATGGCTCTCTTGAAAGCTAGGTGGGCTAGAGAGGCTGAAGAAGCTAGAATTGCTGAAATGAATAGGAAAACTGTAAAGTTTATACTATCCAAACCACTAAAGAGGATCCTCCTAGTTTATTTAAAGATGATGAAATTGATTTTGATAATTGCAATCTTACTGAAGTCATTAAGTTCCTACAAAAACTTGCTAAGACACCGGATGCTAGTAAAATAAATCTTGCCTTTACCAAACACATTACCGATGCTCTTATCAAGGCTAGGGAAGACAAACTAAAGCTTGAAACCTCTATCCCTAGGAAGTTAGAAGATGGTTGGTAACCCACTATTAAGATGAAAATAAATGACTTTGATTGCAATGCTTTATGTGATCTTGGTGCAAGTGTTTCTGTTATGCCTAAAAGTTTCTATAACATGCTTGATTTAAATCATTTGGAAGAGTGCTATTTAAATGTTCATCTTGCTGATTCTTCTAAAAAGAAACCATTGGGTAGAGTTGATGATGTCCTTATTGTTGTTAATGATAATTATGTTCCCGTTGATTTTATTGTTATGGATATTGAATGCAATGCTTCTTGTCCTATTATTTTGGGAAGACCGTTTTTGAGAACTGTTGGTGCTATTATTGATATGAAGAGGGAAATATAAGGTTTCAGTTCCCCCTTAAAAAAGGGATGGAACACTTCCCTAGAAAGAGAAAGAAGTTTCCTTTTGAATCAATCATAAGGTCAAGCTATGCTCTTGATGTTGCAAAGGCCTCCGAAAAAACTTGATATTTGGCATTGCGCCTAGCTAAAAAGCTTGTTGGGAGGCAACCCATCTTTTATTTTCAGTTTGATTTTTGCTTTTCTTGAGTCATGAAGTTATTACCTCTATAGCAGCTTCATTGTATCTTTTTATTTTGGTTTTTTTTGCCAAGTTTAGCCTCTAATGCATTGAAAGTGCGAGATATTGTGTTGCTGTCCAAAAACAGATTATGTGCGCCTGTTGCACGAAAATCCTAAAATCGCCATAATTTTCTATTTTTCTGATAAATTTTTACAGCAAGACTAATTCTTTTATCTATCTTTTGTTAGTTTTATGTTTTTTTATTTGAGCTGCAGAATTGCCTCGAAAAATTCGATATTTACAGACTGTTCAGATTTTGACAGATTCTGATTTTATTTTGCATTTGTCTCTTTACCATCGTCATATGTGATACTCTAGGGGTAGAGTGCTACATTGAGGCTTACTAAACATTAGCTAATGTTTAATGAAGTTTGTTTGCCATTTGTCATGAGTTGAAAACATGTGCATTTTAATTTATGAGCACTAACCCTCTAATCAAATTATGAGAAGTTTTGTGTGAAGAGAGTTTTTAAGTTCCAAAGGAGAGGAATATGAAGAAATCGAGGATGGATCAAAGCTCAAGTTTAGGGATTCCCCCATGGCACCCCCTCTGAATATCAAGAACTATCAAGAGTCAAAGCTTGGGGATGCCCAAGGCATCCCCTCATCTTCATCGACTATCATAAGGTCGTCTTCGTTGAACTTCGTTTTTATCACTTTACATATTATGTGCTATGCTTGGAGCGTCTTTTTACTTTCAGTTTTGTTTGTTTGTTTGCTGGTCATATCTTTGTTGGATCCTAGCTTTATTTGTGTGGGAGAGAGACACGCTCCGCTTTTTCATTTGAATACTCCTTTGCTTCGCTTATATCTTTTTGAGTATTCTTAGCTACTGTCTGTTTTCTAGTAAACTCTCTCTTTTAGCTTTTATCTTGTTTAGAGCTGCTAGTTGTTAAGTTAAACTCTCTTGTTCTTCACTTATTTTTGTTGGAGATTTGTTTTGGTTGCTTGGTTAATGTGTTAGATCGGAAAAATGCTATGCATGTGGCAGTGGTATGAAGTAGAAAAACCTGCAAAGTCTTGTAGATCACTATGTGGATAATTTGATACCCTTCAATTGTTTTGAGGAACTAAAATAACTAATGGTTAAAATGTGTTTGTTAATGGTGTTAGAGCTGATTAGTGGAGAGGTGTTATTAAAGCGTGGAGCCGTACTTTTCTGAACTAAACAAGCTAAGTCAACAATGCTAATGTGTCATGAATTCTACTAAGTTGAAAATAAGTTCCTAGTGGGTAGTTACTGCAACGGTCGGGGAAGCCAACGGGGCACTTGTGTCGCCGCCACGATCCCTCTCGGGGTGTCTCTAACCATTTGTGGAACATTGAAACTGCTAGTTGTTTGCAATATACGAAATGCATTGTTGAGTTTTGGTTTTTGGCACTTCCACTTCCATATTTTGCTAGCCTCTTCGGTGCTGCGCAATTCCCTCTCTCACATTGAGATTGGTGCATACTTTGCGAGCACATCCAACTCCGTGGGAGAACTTCATCCTATTCTCCTACACATAAGCCAACTATCTTCCTAAAAACAGCCACCATACATACCTATCACGGCATTTCCATAGCCGTTCCGAGATACATTGCCATGCAACATCCATCATTACATTTCATGACTTGATGTCGTTCTTCATTATCATATAGTTTGCTTGATCATTGAGTTAGTGTGAAGCGTGGCTTGCCACATGTTCTACATTTTTTCCACACTACGCTCGATCATGCATATCTTCTTTTATACATCATGTATTAGTCTTATGAGTTATGAGTACCAAAAGTGTGATGATCATCTTGTAAAAATAGAGTGTTGCCCCTACCTGTGAGCATATTGAAAAGAGTCCAAAGTGGCCACATAAAAGAGTCCAAAAGAGACCAATGAGAGAAAATTTAAAAGAGCCACGGAGGCCACAATTAAAAAAAAATGAGAAATATAAAAGAGAGAGGGGGCAGCACTACTATCCTTTATTCCACACTTGTGCTAGTTAGCACCTACACTTCATTATAGAGAGTTTTCATGTTTCATTTGTATAACTATGTGGGGAATTAACGTTATAGAACTTGACTTGTATATTCCAAGGATGAGCCTCCTCAAGTGAGCTCTAGGTCTTCATGAGCAAGCAAGTTGGATGCACCCCCACTAGTTCCACTGGAGAGCTTTCATACACTTATAGCTCTATGTGCATCCGTTGCATGGCAATCACTACTAGTCATCCAGTGTCAACTACGGGACTTCCTTCTGTCTTGTGGTTACTTTCTCCACTGTTTGAGCCTTTCTTTTCGACCTTCCAAACCCCCATCATTGTTCTCTTTGCCATAACATCATGGTGCCAAAGCCACTTCTTACTTGCACTAGTTGAGTAGACTTCGAAACAGTTGATTTGTGAAGTAGATGGATTAGGACACCTGACTTGAGCTTGGCTATTTTCATGACTGACTAATTAGATGCTTTGAAGAATGATTGATACTTTACATTGGAGACATAATTCGCAATTCTTCTTTCTAAACCTTATGTATGGTTCCATGTCTCCAACGCACTTATTCATGAAAAGTTTCTAGCATTTGTTAGCTAGCGTTTGTTAATCATTGTTTGCTTAATGTAAACTATAGACAATTGTTTTGGATCACCTTATTCACTTCATGTGCTTTGCATTACTATCATGATCAAGATTGTGTTGGTTGCATGTCTCATAAAAAATTATGCTAGTTTTGTGATATTGTCTGAAACGTATCTATAATTTTTGAGTAATCCATGCTAGTTTTGTGATATTGTCACATGTTTTTACTGTCATTTATATCATTTTTATGCATTTTGTCAGACTAACCTATTGACAAGATGCCCAGTGCCAGTTCCCTGTTTTTTGCCGTTTTTGTATTTCAGAAAATTTACTTCTGGAAATATTCTCGGAATTGGACAAAACTTTACGGAGAATTTTTACTCGACGAAAGGAACCAGAAGACCAAAGGGGAGCCTGAGGGGCCACCCACAGGGCGCAGGCGGCCTCATGCCGCAGCCCCCTAGGACCCGCGGGTGGGGCCCGCCCCTGCTCCTGGGGCACCCCCTCGGCCCCCTCCGACGCCTATAAAATCCCTAAAAACCTAAAAACGTGGAGGCGGCCATTATTTTCCAGAAACTCGACACCGATGCGCCATCACCGAAAACCCTAGTTCGGGGTCCAATCTGAAGCTAATCCCGGCACTTTGCCGGATGGGAGATCGATCCCGGAGGGCTCTTCATCGTCATGCCTTCCTCCGGGATGATTTGTGAGTAGTCCCACCTTGGACTACGGGTCCATGGCAGTAGCTAGTTTGTAGTCTCTCTCTTGTGCTTCATGTCTTATGATCTTCTGAGCTGCCTAACATGATCAAGATCGATTATTGTAATGCTATGTGATGTGTTTGCTGGGATATGATGGATTGTGAAGTTATGTTCAGATTGTGCATGATTCTTATATGAATAATTTATATTCTTGCATGCTCTCCGATGTGCGTAGTTACTTTGGCCAAGTGATTGTGTGTATCTCCAAGAGAGGGTATTTATGCTAGATAGTGGGTTCATGCCCCCTTTTGTTCCTGGGCACGAGTGACAGAAACGTCTAAGGGCGAGGGTGTGCTGCTACTACTAAGGGTAAAACAGCGGTGTTAATGTCTATTTTGATATTAGTATTGCTTACTTCATGCAGTTTACTTAATGCAATTGTCTGTTGCTTGCAACTTAATACCGTTGGGTAACAGGCTGGATAGCGATCCCACGGTGGACTTTTTAGACAAAGACGTAGTTGGACTCAACGGTCTTTGTTCCTTGTCGTGATGCCTCCATAAATATTATCATGTCCATTTTGTCATAGCTAAATTGAGTTTGTGGCATGATCTTGTCAATTGCCTAGCTGTAATTCGTTCACCCATCACATGCATATTTTATTTACTTGAGAGACTCCACTAGTGAACCCATGGCCCCCGGTCCATCTTTTTACATCGTTTACAACCTCATTTACTTGCTTTAATTATCATTATTCCTCTGGTCACTTTTCATATTTTATCTATTTCATCATACAATTAACCGCTTTGTTTTCTGCGAGACCGGAAAGATTGACAACCTTTCCGCCGTTGGGGGCAAAGTATTTTGGTTGAGTGTGTGTAGGTCCACATATGTTGAAGGTCAAGCGCCAGAGATCTTCAACATTCACCTCGTTGTTGATATCAAAGTCCTACTAGTTCGATAAACCTCAGTTCGTTAAACGAGGGAAAACTGCTACTACCTGCAATTCCGCCTTCGCTTGGAGCACCACCCAACTTATTTTAATACAGCAGCAGTAGCAACAGCACACCCTCGCCCTTAGACGTTTCTGTCACTCGTGCCCAGGAACAAAATGGGGCATGAACCCACTATCTAGCATAAATACCCTCTATTGGAGATACACACAATCACTTGGCAAAAGTAACTACGCACATCGGAGAGCATGCAAGAACATAAATTACTCATATAAGAATCATGCACAATCTGAACATAACTTCATAATCCATCGGATCCTAGCAAACACGTCACATAGCATTACAATAATCGATATTGATCATGTTAGGCAGCTCACAAGATCATAAGACATGAAGCACAAGAGAGAGAGACTACCAACTAGCTACTGCCATGGACCCGTAGTCCAAGGTGAGACTACTCACAAATCATCCCGGAGGAAGGCATGACGATGAAGAGCCCTTCGGGATTGATCTCCCCTCCGGCAAAGTGTCGGGATCAGCTTCAGATTGGACCCCGAACTAGGGTTTTTGGTGACAGCGCGTCGGGGTCGAGTTTCTGGAAAATAATGGCCGCCTCGACGTTTTTAGGTTATTTCTGATTTTATAGGCGTCGGAGGGGGCTAAGGAAGTGCCCCACTGGCAGGGGTGGGTCCCACCCACGGGTCCCCCCTAGGCCGCGGCAGGAGGCCGCCTGCGCCCTGTGGGTCGCCTCCGAGGCTGCTCTTCGGACTCCGTCTTCGTCTTGGCGTAAAAATAATCCCCATAAATTTTGGTGCAATGCCGAGAATATTTCCAGAAGTAAATTTCTGAAACAAAACGACATCAAAAATAGGGAACTGGCACTTGGCATCTTGTCAATAGGTTAGTCCGACAAAATGCATAAAAATGATATAAATGACAGTAAAAACATGTGACAATATCACAAAACTAGCATGGATCACTCAAAAATTATAGATACGTTTGAGACATATCAATTTGCACCACTCCATCCTTGAGGCTCTTGTTGATCAAGATGTCTACTCCATTTTTGTTCGAAGTTGTTCCCGTGTAGCATATCTTGAAGCCGGTATCCTCCACCTCCTTCGCCTTCTGTCCCTTCCATTTGGTCTCCTGGACGCATAGAACATCAACACGCTGATAACCCACAAGTGTACGGGATCGTTTGTAGCCTTTTCGATAAGTAAGAGTGTCGAACCCAACGAGGAGCTAAAGGTAGGATAAGTATTCTCTCAAGTTCTATCAACCACTGATACAACTCTACGCACACTAAACGTTTGCATTATCTAGGAAATAAAACAAGACTAACAATACAGGTATGAGAAATAGTTTTGTGAGGTAATAAATAACGAGAAAGTAAAAGTTAGTTGCTGTAGCAATAAGGTAACCTAAGGTGACATAAAGTAACAGAACCATGAGTGTAGAAAAATGGTGGAAGGCATGGCAGAATTGTCCATAATTAATTTGTGAAGTTACTCGGTTCATTGTCTTCGATGCAGTTTTCTATGTGGGAGAGGCAAAGCATACATGTTCTCAACTACTTGTGATTACATGTACTATATGATTGGAACATTAGCAAGCATCCGCAACTACTAACATTCATTAAGGTAAAACCCAACCATAGCATTAAGATCATACGGTCCTCTTTATCCCATACAATGTCAAAAACCGGGATGGGGCTTAGGTTTCTGTCACTCCGGCAGCCCTACCCCCCGGCCTCCTTCACGTACTACAAACCCTATGAAGTGATCCATGCGTGCATAAATATATAATGGGCACCATAGGACTGTACCATATCGACATACAACTCAAATCAACTAAAGATATTCAATAATTCAACCATAGGACAAAGGGAACTACACAAACATGACATATATCATAGGATAATACTTCATAGAATCAAACACCATGTTTACATAGAGTGGTACAGAGGTTTGTGGGAGAGTGGACCACTGTAGATGCATGGAGATGGTGGTGAATACGGTGGCCATGGAGGAAAGGGCAAGGCGGAGGTGGCACGGGTGGCACCGGCGGCGGCGGCGCATGGCGGCGGCCGGCCGGCTAGGGGGAGCGCTGCCCCCTAACCCCCTTCCTCCATGGCTTCTTGGTGCTGTAGAGGAGCCCTCCCCCTTGTAGATGAGAGCCAAGGGGGAGGCAAATTCGTGGCTTTTGGTGGCTGCTCCCAAAATTAGGGTTTTCTCTCTTTTTATAGGTGGAGACAATGCTTCCTAGCCTTCCGATTGATGGCCCCTTGATACAAGGGCTCTTGGGCACCTCTAGAACCTTTCTAGGGACCCCTCACGTCCTTAATGAGGTCCCAAAGTCGTGGCTTGGTCGAATCCTCCAAGTTTGGTAAGAGTTGGAGTCAATCACGTCACCAACTTTCGGAATCCCATAATCAGATATTTGGCCTTCAGTAAAACGGGGATTCCCGGAGCTACGGACCTCCGATTGGGATGTTCCTGGTCTTAAATGAAAGATATGGAAATTTCCTACAACTTTGTCTGTTGTGAGATCTTCAGTTGATATCGTCTTCAGGTCTCAAACGGACGATCTCTGAAATATATGGGAAGGGACAGATTTCAGGAAAGTCAGAGTCCACCTCCAACAAGTCTCCTTTTGTGTTTTTGCCAATTTCCAAGCGATTCCTACACATCAAAGTGTAAAACAAGAACATTGTGCACTTTTATATATATTAATAGGTTAGTCCAAATAAATCATAAACTTAATATAAAAACAAGTGTCAAAGGCATAAAATTAGCATGAAACAATCAAAAATTATAGATACGTTTCGGACGTATCAACATCCCCAAGCTAAATTCCTGCTCGTCCTCGAGTAGGTAAATGATAACAAAATAATTTTTGATGTTGAATGCTTTATCAGGTTTTTAACAATTGCATGATAAATGATGTATAGAAAATAAAACTTTAGCAACCATGTTATCTAATGAAAAGATATCAACGAACTAAGAGTTCATAATATGAAATTTATAAACATCAAGCAAGATTGTAATGATCATAATAAAACATGATAGAGTGGTATCTCGCTTGCCCTTTCTGATACCGCAAAACATAAATGCAGAGCACCTCCGAAGTTCAAGTGGAGACTAGAACAAAGATATCAAAGATAGAAACATCACAGCTATATCTTAGTTAATAGTATTTTGCAACAAAGCACATTACACTAAGAATTACAACTATGCTCTCGAAGAAGTGCTCAAAGAAAGATATGGTGACTCAACATAAAAATAAAAGGCAGGCCCTTCGCAGAGGGAAGCAGGGATTAGTCATTTGCTAGAGCTTTTTATATTTTTATTTTTAATTTTCAACAGAAGTAAAACAGTTTTGAGATATGCATGCTTTCGTCAACGACTTCACAGTAAAGAAACTATATAGTCCCCCATTTCAAGCAAGGCTTTTAGACATGTGAGAGCGGCTGGTTTTAGAGGAACGAGTACATTCCTCTTTCTCCTTTGTTTCACCACTAACCAATGTTTGAGCTGATTTCTCAGATTTTCATTGTGTGGAGGAGAATGGTGAGTTATATTTATATTTTACTTAAGCCGCTCTCTGGTAAATTCAAGTGAGGACGTGAACCATCAACACCGGGTGAAAGGGGGGAAATGACCTTGCTTGTAATAGGTTATACCTAGCTTCGCTACTGCTTCCTCATGAGCTAAAAACAGAGGCGCAAAAAAGGAGCATTTTGACTATTTTAAAGGTAGCACATGACAAATTTACTTGGAGTGGCAAGTAAATACCACATATAGGAATTTATGGTGGACGCTTTGGAAAGACTGGTTTTAAGGATTTTGGATGCACGAGCAACATTCCCACTCAATACAAGTGAAGGCTAGCAAAAGACTGGGAAGCGACAACTAGGAGAGCAATACTTGTCATAATCATGCTTTGCGACAAATCAATATTAAACAAGGCATAAAAGTGACATCAATACTTTGAGGCAAAAAGTTCAACGAGACGTGGGACTTTCTTTTGGTCAATCATGTGTAAACATGTGCCAAGTCAATCCAACATGAATTATTCGGAGGAGGATACCACACTACCATACAATCTTATGAGTAAAACAATGCATGTTAACATCAAAAATAACATATTATGCACTCCTAATTAACAAATTGATACTAATCGTAAGAAAAACACAAATTTCCAAACAATATTATTCACACATCATTTTTAAGTTTCAACAAGTAATCCAACAACCAAATAAACTCCCAATCAACTAACCAAACAAGGGATAAATAAAATATATGACAATCAGCTCATTTATGTAAACGGTGTTTTGATACTAAGACAAATAAGTAATAAGATACACACGCTCCAAGTTTATGCAAGTTTCTATGTTGCTCAAAAACAAAGTTTGAAGGTTTGCAAACCGAGTGATTGTTGATGTAGAGGGATGTGGAGACATCCCCAAGCTTATTGCTTTGAACATCCTTGGATATTTCTCAGTTCGGTGTTCCTTCATTTCCTGTGACAAAACTTCAACACAAAAACTCTCCCATTCTTTTCTGTGGTCAGATATTAGTACAATAGATAATATTTCCAATGTGCTGCCATTAAACCTAATAAAATTTTGTTTTCATGTTACAGAGAGGTTGCTGAAGTGGCCAACTTCTAAATGAAAGGTAAGATCCAAAAAGAATCAAATGAAAATGCAAAGAGGCCACTCTTACAACAAAAGTCAAAATCTGTCCAGAAAAACAGCAGCTGGAAAACGCAATTTTTAAGTACACTTAGTCATGTCAGGAATTTTTGCAAATTTTTGTGCATGCAGAGGATTAGATGATACTGAATCTGTTAAATTTTCGTGATTTTTAAAGTTCCTAATAAAATAGGAAAAATCACGCAGTGAGCAGTAGATGCTGAAAACCGAAAAAGAAACCTTAAATATGCATCAACTAAAACTAAATGGGTAAAACTTGGTACTTTATTTTTGAAAAGATAAAACACCAGAGGGAAAAACAAAAACAAACCGGCGCTCCAAGAATAGCACATAATATGTGAAGCAATAAAAATATAGTACCACGGGTGAAAACTGATGATTGTCGATGAAAAAGGGGATGCCTTGGGCATCCTCAAGCTTAGACGCTTGTGACTTCTTATATATTTCAGAGGAGGTCCATGGGAACCTCTCCAAGATTGAGCTTTTATCCCTTCTAGATCTTCCTTCATCACTTCGCTCTTGAATACTTGAAAACTGCCTTCACACAAAACTTCTACTCCCTCCGGTCCGGATTAAGTGTCGCAACCACATACGAGGCCAGTACATAATCCAATACAAGCTGGCGACACTCTTTCCGGATCAGAGGAGTAATAAACTTCATTAGAGGGTTAGTTATCAGACAAAATAATCCACCTTCAGTTCTCACTTAACAAATTAAATGCACTTGTTCCTAAACATTAGCTACTTCCAAAAAGATCTAAGTGATGCTCCGGGATCAAAAGAACTCCACTTTGCCCGTAAAAGAAGTAATGCAAGAATCAAAAACAGAATCTGTCAAAAACAGAACAGAATGTAAAGATGATTTTTTTCTGGATACTAGGACACCTCGAATCGGAAAACTTAAAACTAATGAAAGTTATACAAAACCCTGATGCTTACTGTCAAAACTTTTCAGACCCTGATCACGTTCTGTGATTTGTTAGAATTTTGTACGGTGACAGACAGAAATCTGTTTCTGGACAGCAACTCAAAAATTTAACTTTTCTCTCATTAGAGGCTATTCTTGGCAAAAAAAAACAAAACAAAAAGGATACAAGGGAGTTGATACAGAGGTAACAACACCCAAACACAAAGAAAAACAAAAAGAAACAGAAAGTAAGAATAAAATGGGTTGCCTCCCATGAGCGCTTTTCTTTAATGCCTTTTAGCCAGGCTTATTTTAATGATGCTCTTATAAGATTAAGAGTTGAAACAATAAGGAGAGCATCAAGGAGTAAATATCAAACACATTTAAATCTAACCCTCTTCCTATGCATAGGAATCTTGTAAGAAAATAAATCATTGAAACATAATGTGACTAGCATAGGAAGGCAAAACAAATGCAACTTCAAAACTTTTAACATAAAGAAATGAGACTAAACACTATTGAGATATTTAGAACCATGTTTTCCTCTCTCAAAATAACTTTCATTAGCATCATAAGCAAATTTTAATAATATATCTATCACAATAAAAATTCTTGCCAAAGTCCACATGCATACAATTATTATATAAGGACAATATGAGTAATATAGATCATGAACGAGACAACCTGATATACGTTGATGAATAAGGAGGGATGCCTCGGGCATCTCCAAGCTTAAATGGTTGTATCTTCTTGAATATGTTCTTAGGTTGCCCCTGGGAATCCCCAAGCTTGAGCTCTTGTTTCTTATAGTTCGTCTCATATCACCATATTGATTGGATCTTATAGACTATATCCACATAAAACTTCACAAAACTTATTAGTAGGGTTACATCATGTTAAATAAAATCCACTCATGTTCAAACATTGGCAAAAGTTTCATAATCTTTATTCAACATTAACCGTTATATATATGAAATTGTTCAAATATTCCTTTGTCCGTCGATAACTAAGAAGCTAAGAACACTTAAGTACAATATTAAATAAAGACAGAAATCTGCCAAAACTGAACAGTCGGGAAAGATCGATTTTTAAGAGGCACCTACTTACCCAAATCAGAAAAGTCAAAACTGATGAAAGTTAGATAAAATTATAAGCTTTGCTGTCAAAAATTTCCAGAAAAAGTTCATGCTCTGGCGATTTTATAGATTTTCTACAGTGAGGCACACAGAATCTGTTTCTGGACAGCAAAACAACAAACTTGCATCATAAATAAACTAAAGGACATATATACATTTTTTTTATATTACAGTGGTATATACACAATATATACATGTTTCTAGCTGAGAAGCTTCCATGGAAAAATTTTCTTTGGTTTCATAGGCATGAACACAAGTGTTCAAGGTCGACCCCCACTTAACCATTGCACCTTTTTCCAATCACTTCTCTTTTTGAAAAAGTTTTAGTTAGCAAGTACAACTAATTTTTTTTATAATTCGCATTCCCTATCCATACTAAGATAGAAAACAACTTACAACTGAAAGTAAAAATTACTTAGAGATAAAGCAAACAAGTGCACACAAGAATATATACCCCACGCTATTGCTCCCCAGCAACGGCGCCAGAAAAGGTCTTGATAACCCACAAGTGTACGGGATCGTTTGTAGCCTTTTCGATAAGTCAGAGTGTCGAACCCAACGAGGGGCTAAAGGTAGGATAAGTATTCTCTCAAGTTCTATCAACCACTGATACAACTCTACGCACACTAAACGTTTGCATTATCTAGGAAATAAAACTAGACTAACAATACAGGTATGAGAGATAGTTTTGCGAGGTAATAAATAACGAGAAAGTAAAAGTTAGTTGTTGCAGCAATAAGGTAACCTAAGGTGACATAAAGTAACAGAACCATGAGTGTGGAAAAATGGTGGAAGGTGTGGTGGAATTGTCCATAATTAATTAGTGAAGTTACTCGGTTCATTGTCTTCGATGCAGTTTTCTATGTGGGAGAGGCAAAGCATACACGTTCTCAACTACTTGTGATTACATGTACTATATGATTGGAACATTAGCAAGCATCCGAAACTACTAACATTCATTAAGGTACAACCCAACCATAGCATTAAGATCATACGGTCCTCTTTATCCCATACAATGTCAAAAACCGGGATGGGGCTTAGGTTTCTGTCACTCCGGCAGCCCTACCCCCCAGCCTCCTTCACGTACTACAAACCCTATGATGTGATCCATGCGCGCATAAATATATAATGGGCACCATAGGACTGTACCATATCGACATACAACTCAAATCAACCAAAGATATTCAATAATTCAACCATAGGACAAAGGGAACTACACAAATATGACATAGATCATAGGATAATACTTCATAGAATCAAACACCATGTTTACATAGAGTGGTACAGAGGTTTGTAGGAGAGTGGACCACTGTAGATGCATGGAGATGGTGATGGAGATGGTGGTGAATACGGTGGCCATGGAGGAAAGGGCAAGGCGGAGGTGGCACGGGTGGCGCCGGTGGTGGCGGCGCATGGCGGCGGCCGGCCGGCTAGGGGGAGCGCTGCCCCCTAACCCCCTTCCTCCATGGCTTCTTGGTGCTGTAGAGGAGCCCTCCCCCTTGTAGATGAGAGCCAAGGGGGAGGCAAATTCGTGGCTTTTGGTGGCTGCTCCCAAAATTAGTGTTTCCTCTCTTTATATAGGTGGAGACAATGCTTCCTAGCCTTCCGATTGATGGCCCCTTGATACAAGGGCTCTTGGGCACTTCTAGAACCTTCCTAGGGACCCCTCACATCCTTAATGAGGTCCCAAAGTCGTGGCTTGGTCGAATCCTCCAAGTTTGGTAAGAGTTGGAGTCAATCACGTCACCAACTTTCGGAATCCCATAATCAGATATTTGGCCTTCAATAAAATGGGGATTCCCGGAGCTACGGACCACCGATTGGGCTGTTCTTGGGCTTAAATGAAAGATATGGAAATTTCCAACTGTGTCCGTTGTGAGATCTTTAGTTGATGTCCTCTTCAGGTCTCAAAAGGACTATCTCTGAAATATGTGGGAAGGGACAGATTTCAGGAAAGTCACAGTCCACCTCCAACAAGTCTTCTTTTGCGTTTTTGCCAATTTCCAAGCGATTCCTACACATCAAAGTGTAAAACAAGAACATTGTGCACTTTTGTAAATATTAATAGGTTAGTCCAAATAAATCATAAATTTAATATAAAAACAAGTGTAAAGGCATAAAAGTAGCATGAAACAATCAAAAATTATAGATACGTTTCGGACGTATCACACGCCTCCTCACCGCCATATCGACTAGCTCCCGTCACTAACCTGTCAGGGACCCTATGTTCCAGCTACCTAAGTGGATCCTCCTAGGCTCGGTTAACTTCCTTACCCTCTGTACTCGTCGAGTCAAATGCGAAGACCCTTGCACATTTTTCACTAAACTCGGGCATCGGTGTAGCGCGCCACTAAGGGTGCGACGACCCGATCCTTGCTCACTTGTCACCATATCCAGATCAAGACACGGCGCACCACCAAGGGGGTGGCGGCCCGGGCCTTGCCTATTTGACAACACACCCGGGTTCCGATATGGCACGTCGCTAAGAGGGTTACGCCCCAACGAGGTTCTTTTGGGTTTCATCTCCATAAGAGTAGCTGAGTTTTTACGTTGGCTCGCCAAGCCAACCACAACCCTCCTCTTTTGTCTGGGCTTGGGACCAGCTATGTTGAGACAATTATGTGCTTGGATAGACCAAATGGCATATGATGGTCCCACTGTGTCTTCTATGTGTATTTGTGCTATGCGTATTTCCATGTGTGAAAGGACAAGGATGTCGCCTGGAGGGGGGTGAATAGACGATTTAAAACTTTTACAATTAGGCTTGATAAATGCGGAATAAGACTAGCGTTAAATTTATCAAGCACACAAAACCTAATATACTAGGTTCACCTATATGCACCAACAACTTACGCTAAGCAAGATAACAACAAGGTGATAGAAAGATATAGTACTTCAAGCACGAGGGCTATCACAATGTAAAGTGCACAAGTAAAGAGCTTGTGTATAGAAATAACCGAGACACGCAGAGACGAGGATGTATTCCCTAGTTCCTCCTTGTCAAGGGAGTGCATCTCGTTGGAGGGGTGTGAGCTCGCCACCGTAGGCCTACTCAACACCACAAAGGCCTCACCCTACTCTCCGATAAACCTCACCACAAAGGCTCGGTTCACCATCCACTATCGGAATCCTTCAAGATGGAATCCGGAGCCTTTACAAAGTTCTTGAGGCACACACCCACAACTTAATCGGGGGCTCCCAAATCACCACAACACTGTCTAGGGTCCAAAGACCCAAGAGTAACAAGCTCTCAAACTTCACTTCCACGAATCTTCGTGGAGAGCACAAACCAATGCAACTAATTGAAAGTGCATGGTTGCCCCCATGTGTGGTTTTGTTAATTAATGACAATCTCTATGTACTAATGTTTGTATTGAGCTACTTGTAGGTGTGTCCATATGCAGTGCTTGATCTCCATCTGTTGGAATCAAAGCTAAGGGAAGAAGAGTATGTGTTGATCAAGGCTAAGAGCGCGTCGATCAACACTTGAGTCCAAGTGAAGATATGCCGAAGAGTGCTTCTCCTATATTGGTGTATGGGAGAGCAACATGTGAGCCTTCACCAAGCGAAGCGCAATCAAGAAAGGTGGTTGATCTTGAGGAGATGAAGATCGCCTCCATCGACCTCAAGTGGATTATGCGCAAGGCAAAGGTATAATTTTGATAGGCTTTCTATTTTACCAGTCTCATGATGTTACTTGAGAGACCGGGTTATAGGATAGATAGCCATACTATCAAGAGGGGCTCTCGACCGAGTATCTTGATCGCATCGTACGTGGAGAGCTCAAACCTTTGCATCCTTGCAATCATGTTTCTTGGTTTTTATTTGGCTTTTATCCTTGTGATAATTTAGAGCTTGTGTTCATCTCCATACCAAGCACTAGTTCATCAAAAACAGATTTCATATGCATATCTTATTGCATTTTTTATGTTCGAGGTTTTACCGGCTTATCCTTTCTAGAGAGGTCAAACTATCCCCTTGTGGTTTCCTCCTCACATGATGGACTATGATGTGTATATGTATGATCTTGAAGGGCTTGTCATTATCTTCGAAACAAACACAAGATCATAGAAAACGAAGTCTTGATGAAAAACTTGTTGGTTTTTTGATATTGGAGGATTTACCGGTTGTTCATTTTAGAGAAGGTTTAACTTTCTACATTTGGTTTTATTCTACCTTATTGGACTATGATGTTTCTCTCTATAATCTTGGAGTGCTCGTTGTGGTGATTCCAACGAGCCCAAGAACATCGAAAACGGAGTCCGGATGATCAAGATATGTTCGTTTTCATGTTAGGTGTTCCTGCAGTTTGGCCAGCCTCCTCCACTACGAGTAGGGGTGGGCGTTCGGTCATGACCGACATTTCGGTCTTTGTAATACGGTCTATTTCAACTTCGTTCTATAGAAAAACAAAGACCGAAAAATACTTGGATGATGTGCTACCCGACAATTTCGGGTACCCGATAATTCGGGTTCGGGTTCGGGTTCGGTTATGACCGAATTATGTTTTCAGCTCATAAATTGGACAATATGCAGTAAAAAATTCGACAGCATTTTTCCTGTGAGTTGGACATCATTCAATGCATACATACATGAACTCACGTTGCTGGCTTGCTGTAGAGTGCATACGAGGAGAAGATGGCGGCCTGGCGGCGTTGGGGGCAGTGTTGATGGCCTGGCGGCGCGGGGCACTCAAGCGAACTGGCAGCTGCGGGGCAGGGCATTCAAGCGGCGGCGGGGCATAGGCAGACGGCTGCCTGGTGGTGGCGGGACTCGAGGTACCTTAGGAGGCTAGGACCTAGGTCGACGAGACGATGACTCGAGGAGTCAAGGCGACTGGCGGCCTCCTTGGCTCCTTCCGTTCCGGAGGGTTTCTGGGAACTGGGAAAGTGGGAAGACGTACAGTATCTCTTTCTGCTGGGCCAGGGTGTAACAGCCCTAGTTTGGTACCCAAAAATATGGTCCAATTTTTNCAAAAACAGAGATAAGGGGACACTCGAGCTGAAATCACTGAAGGTCACCCGAGATGTCATGAGAAGTTATCTCTGTGATAAAGTTGTTCCTGCCATCCAAGATGTGTGGCCTGACGAAGATGAAGGAAGAACCATCTTCATCCAACAAGATAACGCAAGACCTCATGTCCTTCCTAACGACAAGGATTTTGCGGACGCCGTAGCACAGACTGATCTGGACATTAGGTTGATGCAACAACCTCCAAACAGTCCAGACATGAATGTGCTCGACCTATGCTTCTTCCGATCTCTCCAGTCACTAACCGACACTAGAGCACCTAAAAACATCAGGGAATTGATAGAGGGTGTCGAGGAAGAATTCCGGAACTATGAGGTCGAGAAGCTGGCTAAAAGCTTCGTGACACTCCAGTCATGTATGGTTGAGGTTATGAATAAAGAAGGCGACAATAACTACGATATTCCTCACATGAATAAGGATCGCAGACTGGCAGAAGGAAGGTTTCCTATCGCTCTATCTATCACGGCCAAGCTATTTGCACAAACCATCGCCCTTATAGAACCTCCAAGCAACAGCAACAAGCAGCCTCCAAGAAGCAGTACCAGCAGCCTCCAAGCAGCAGCATCAGCAGCCTACAAACAACAACACCAGCAGCCTCCAAGCAGCAGCACCAGCAGCCTACAAACAACAGCACCAGCAGCCTCCAAGCAACAGCACCAGCAGCCTCCAAGCAGCAGCACAAACAACTTTCACATCAACCTCCAAGTAGCACCAGCACTCAGAGCAGCAACATGATAGTCAAGAGGAGCAGGATAGAAGCACATGATGATAGAAGATGATAGAATAAGATGACAGAAGATGATAAACAGAAGATGACAGATGCAGTGATCTTTACTCAAATGCAGATGGGATACTACTTACAGGGGTGGGAGGCGTAGAGCAAAAGAAGACATTGTATGGGTATTAGTGTAGGTGTACTAACAGTGTGCAATGCTAACATGAGGTATTAGTGTAGGTGTACTAACAGTGTTGGCATGTTCAGAGTTAACTACAGGAAAACAATTTCATGGCATAAGGTTCAGTGTTGGCATAAATGGAGAACTGCAGGAAAACAATTTCATGTTATCATGTGTAAGAACAATTTGGTCATGCTACTGTTTAAAACATCAAGACATGGAGTATTCTATATTGACAAGTAGATGATCAATATTGACAGGTGAATATTCAAACTAGCACCAAGAATAAAGCTAGTACTGATATTATGATAATAGAATGAAATTAGGGTTCCACTTGGACACATTTGAGCACCTGATGCACTACTCCAGGTTCTAAGTGTTTCAGGAGAAATGCATAAAGATTAGGAAAAATACAGATTAGGAACCTGAACCTAGTTACATTAAACTAGCCTTTCTCATGAGTACCTGAATAATATTCAACTTGTACTAGTACCAACTTAATCAACTGTAGGACACACACACCATTTCCAGGCTGCTGCTGCCATGATCTCAATTTGAAATTTGATTGATATTGCTGGCAGAGTGTAAACTTGAGTGCATGCCTTGCACACAGGAACACAGGAACCTGCACACAAAATTTTGATTGATAAATTCAACACATAATGTACTCCATCCATTCTGAGATAAGAGAGCAGGGTAGCTGACTGATCAACAATGACATCCATGTAGTACCCCAAACTGAATTTCAGTCGCCAGATCAACCATTTGGACCAAAGTTCTGTTGCCAGATCATTCATTTGGACCAAACTGAATTTCAGCAAAACGAACCAATTGCACATGACAAATAAGCATGATTCAGTTAAATTATTCACTTGTTACAGTAAACGACAGCTGTTACAGTAAAGATTTTAGCAGATTTTCCTGCTAATTTCTAATTGCTAGATACAAGAACCAAACTTCAGCAACAAATCGAGCATCCATTGTACATTGCCGAGCAGAGAAACGAACAGAGGAGAAAAAAGGGGGAACGAAACAAGTTCACCAAACTCTCTACAGCTAAACCAAGAAAACGAGCAGCTACAGTCACCAAATCTTGGCGTGGAGGGCGTCCTCTCCAGCGTCGCCGTCGTCGGCCTCGTCGTCGGCGATCTGGTCGAGCACGAGGACGATCCCCTCGTCGTCGTCTTTTGCCCAAGAGCAAATAAGCAGGATTCAGTTCGTTTTTTTTCTTCATTTGAAGGCTGTGAGCAATGAGACTAGTCTAAACATTAGCAGTATAGTCTAAGAAAGCAAAAGCAAAAGAGCAAATTGAAAAACCTGAAGCTATTTCTTCCATAGGAAGATTATTCTGGAGCTCCTCGGCGGCGTTCAAGGCAAGTTCCCGGCGGCAGGAGCTCGATTGTAGGGGCCTGGACGGCAGCACCCCCTCCTCCACGTCGCGGACACCACTGGAGGACGCCTCCCTCACTCCCTCCGCCCTACCAGCAGGTGGGAGATGGATCTCCGGGCTCCAGGCCACGAGAGCCGCCGCCGGATCCGGCAAGTTGCGAGCTTTGCAGAAAAAGGGGTCCATTTCCTCTTGATCTCCCCTCCTTGTTGTGGTCTGTTGGTACGGATGAAGGGAGGCGTGGAGACGATGAGGAAGGAGGGTGGACGGTCCGCGGCGAGGCGGGGTTGGCCGGCGATGGAGCAGGCGACGGAGCTCGGCTCGGCGGTTGGTCGCAGAATGGCATGGATGGGGAGATGGGGAACGGGGGAGCTCGGATTCGGTCGGAAAAAATGCAAGGGGTGAATTAAAAAAATACCCTCGCGACATCCTTTACGGGACGGAGGGAGTACAAGCGTGTAAAATCATAATGCGAAGGTACCTTATACTCCTCCGGGCTACACAAAAATTAAATATTCTGACAAATTTTGGGGGTTTAAAATGGTGTTCACGATCCATACTTTTGTTATTTTTGTGTATGCCATAGTATAAGGTATTTCGTAAGGATTCTACACGCTTGTAGCATACATCTTTAACTACATCCAGATTTTTTTCACAATTTTTAGAAAACTTTGAAATTATGTTTTTGATTTTTTTAAAGAGGTACCTGTAGCTCGAGCTCACAAATGCCGCACTATAAAAAACTTATTTGAGGCTCAACTCATCCTCTTTCGATTAAAGAATTCATAAATGTAAATTACATGTTTGTACAGAATGAATTTTTTTGCGTCTCAATCTCAGAGCTCTGATTCTGGATCAGACAGCTGAACCAATAGGAGCAAGCTAAGATATTTGAAACTGCGGAGGCCAAAGTGGAGATGATGATGGAAGACTGAAGCTGGGATTTGTCAGAGGACGAATCCCTCCGGTGGAAGAATAACTGACCAGACGACAGCAATCGATTCCAAGCAAGGACATTGCTGCTGCATATCTTAGACATTGTCTTGTTCTTCACCCAAAAAGAACATCACTTTCCTGCCGTGCGGTCCACATACCCTCGAGGCCTCGAGACAAATTACTTCAAACAGCAGCAAGATATGTAGACGAGCAATCAGATCATTTGTGTAGGCCGCAGTTCCTTTTTTTTTTTGTAATCCAATGGTGGGTATACTTTAGTGGTCACGCCTCAATGCCTCATAGAACAGACATAAGTCATCCAAGCAGCAGGCCTGCTTCAGCTAGCAGCTTCACTATAGTGGTTATAGATTACATAAACTTGCATCACTGTGGTTGAGAAATAGAATGAGCAGAACCAGACTCCTCTTGATCCAGCTTCCCTCTCCAGAGGATAATTTGCTCATCTTTAAACAATATAGGAACACATGGAACCAAATCCTATGGAATTAAAAGACAGAAATCCAAAGTTAAAGAAACATTAAGACTGACACTGCTATGTTTGCAAGAGATAAACGAGTATCTGGTTTCTATCGTAAATTCTCCAGTGTTTCTATTGACATGTTGCAGAGGAAATATCTCTGCTATAAAGTTCTAAGGCATAATAGACTTAGCTGCATCCATGACGAGCAAGTGCAAACTGCAGGAGGTTGCATTATACCTCGATTCCAGCTAACTATACCAGTACAGTTGTTTGGCTAGAAAATGTAGTTCAAGTTTTTTATTTTAGGTTTCATTACAAGATCTAATGCGATTAATGAATAGTAACACAAACATAAAGAACATACCCTCAACTTCACACCAATTTTCTTGCAATCGCTGGTGCCATTGTGAGAGCAATCTAGTCTCACAACTTCCAAAGTCTTAAAGGCCTCTCTCACTCTTTCAACAACATTAACATAAACACCATTCCTAGCTGCACAAGATAGAAATATCACAAAAACGAAGAAACGATATCCTACCAACACAGTGGGGTGGCAGTATGAGCTTATATAATTCTCTTGCTAGAAAAATCACAACTTACTCAGTTTCATAAGCGGTGGCGAATTTAATCCTCTATTCCTCATTTCTTTGGTTTCTGCAAAAGTCAATCCTTCAGCAACATTCTGGACGACTCTAGGATAAATAGGAGCCAATGGCTTCCACAACATCAATGGTATGACAGGTCGTTGTTTTGGATCATATTTCCGACCACGATATAGGATAAGGATATTTATGCTACGGTATATGATTTTCCCACCAGTTTTATCCTGCAAAATGGTGCACTCACATCAGAACTTGTCTAACAATCCAATATAACAGATAAGAATGCAATTCTCAATTTTCTCAAGCACGTGACTCCCAGTTTGCTCAAGCATGTGGTAACACATTATGACCTCAAGATGGAAGCATATATTATCCATGTGAAGAGTTGCCACCCCAAGACATTTGATCCTAACGGCTTCTGCACGTCTCCAGTGGTTGTGGATGTCATCGAGCATATTATGTGTTACACCACCTTTCCCTGAGAACATGAAAAATCATATTGATAGCTGGAACAAGGGAATGGCTTTAGAAACAAACTGATCAACTGTTCACATAAAACAACAAGAACGTATTCCACACAAAAATGCACAAGCCACTTCATAGATATTGTATAATTCGTTAATCTAAATTTGTCCCTTTTCTCAGGAATTTGGCCCAAATCTAACAGAACATACATAGGAGTCATAAAGCAAAAGATTAACAACTAATATCAGAGCAAGAATCGCCATTTTGGGCGCTGGAAGTAGCACAAACTTACCCAAATTGATCTGCCGGGAGCAGTCACTGTGTCGGTACCTCTCCACGAGCTCCGCCACCTCCGCCTCCGACAGAGCCTCGCCAAGCACCTCCTCCCTAGTACTCTCACGGACATCTCCATCTCTGATTTCCCCGTCGGCGGCGGCGGTGGCGGCGACGCCGTCCCAGGGCCGGTCAAGGCGGCCGGGGCCAAAGGGAGAGAACCGGGTGGGCTCGCGGAACCCGATGGGCCTCCAGGACGGGTCAGTCTCCGAGTAAGAGTACCGGAAGTCGAAGGGAAGGTCGGAGCGCGCCGGCTCGTCGGGGGTGATCTTGGTGGCCTGGGCCTTGGGCTTGGGTGGTGGCGGCGGCGCCGGAGCTCGAGGCGGGTTGCTCGGGATTCGCGTGAACGGGGGGTCGTCGTCGTCCGGGTCCGAGAGGTTGGAGGCGCGAAAGAGGCGCCGGGGTAGAGCCTGGTCTCGTGACCGTCTGGGGCGCGGCCATGGGAGAAGCTTGCGAGGAAAAAACATGGTGGGATGGGAGCGAGAGGAAGAGGAAGATGGAGCAGTTTGGTTCGGCCTTGAAGAGGCTAGCGGGCTAGTTGGGCCTGACGGGTTCGTGGCCTGGTTATCCAACGATGTTTGACCTCGCCGCGAGATCAGGGAGGGATACACATAAGGGTGCAAGTGGGACTGCTCGCGGGAGGCCCACTTATACCCGCAAAGTCCCGCACTTGTTAAGTGGGCGTTCCGCGGCAGCCCGCTAATTGTTCACGGTGTCCACCTACCCACGTGAGCCCACATATACATCACTATTATTGTCGCTGCCCACATCTAAACAAACTACAGGTGCGGTTGCTGCTGCTGTCCACATACGGGCTAAACGCATCAAATATTTCATGGCTTGCATACACACTATATTACATGTAAAAAATAAATGAGTGGTGGTATATTATGTTAACTAAGCCATAGCTTTGCTAGCGCTCACGAGCAAGACACTGGGCAACTCCACAAGGGTTTATTACGTCAAATATTTCATCGCTTGCATACACATATCTCCTTGGCATAAACCCTGGCGGCTCTTCTTCCTCGTCTCCGGTTGCTGCTGGATCCGTCGCCATCGTCGTCGCCGATTGTGCGGTTCAACTGGGGTGCTTTTCCTTGTGCAATTGACGCCACCCTGCACCAGCTGCCCTGCCCGATCGCCCCTCCATCACCGGTCCAAGCACTCCAACGGCTCTCTGCTGGGGTGCACTAGAGATTAGAGAATCTTTCCCCGAACTCAAGCCTCGTTGCAGCAAAGGTGAAGCCAGTACAAAGTTCGAGGTTAACTTTGAGAACTCCAATTGCGAGGTAAGTTAATAGGCTAACAACTCGCTCCTTGGACTTTAAAAAATAGCGGAGGCCTCACACAATACCGTAATATAGGTACTCATGCGATGTGTGTGTGTGGGTGGGTGGGTGTGCGAGAGTGTGTGTGTGTGTGGGGGGGGGGGGGGGGGGTGTTACTAGGTTAGAGTAGACGTGGGGGCGAAGCAGCACGATAATTTTTCTTTCCAATGCCAAATAGATATAGAGCACCACAACATATTTTTTGAACATATAGTCGTTTCCCGCGAACACGAACACAAACACATAAACCATAATAGTTAAACATACAGTCGCCCTCCGAGGAGTCGTTGTCGTCAGTGTCGGAGATGTCTTCCATCAGCACCGCCCACCTGGGATCGTTGACGGCCTAGCTGTCGACGGTGGGCAGTTTCGTCTGATCCACGGCCTTGGACTCCCGCCGCTCCTCCCGCCACTCATGACGCTCGGCCCGTCGCTCCGCTCGCTCCGACGCGCGGGTGTCACTACCACAGAAATGGCTATAGGGAGGTTGGCATTCTGTGGCGCACCGTTAATTGGTGCGCCACAGAATTATTTCTGTGGCGCATGGATGCTGGTGCGCCACAGAAATTTTCGACTTTCTGTGGCGCATCTTTTGTCCATGCGCCACAGAAAGTCAGAATTCTGTGGCGCATGCCCACCCATGCGCCACAGAAAGTCAGGATTCTGTGGCGCATGCCCACCCATGCGCCACAGAATTTCTGTGGGTCCCACGTACAACCACTAGGTCAGAGGTCTATCTGGGACATTCTGTGGCGCACCGTGGCTGGTGCGCCACAGAAAAGGGACATTTTGTGGCGCACCGTGGCTGGTGCGCCACAGAAAAGTGACTTTCTGTGGCGCACCAAGTTTGGTGCGCCACAGATTTTTTTTTTCAAATCCCACCCCCCCTAGATCGCCTTTTTAGTTTTGCAGGAAGTGAAAGAAAATGATAAAAAATTCAATAAATAAAATCCTTTGCGATGTAGTTAGGTATGAGTGTCTAGTAGGTCTAGAAATTTTGAAATATGAATTTTGACCTTTTTTGCAACAAATGAAAAAAAATCTTATAACGGGCATAACTTTTGCATACGACATCGAAAAAATGCGAATAATACCTTAAAAAAAACTAGAGAAAATTTCGGATTCGATCCCACCCGGGTTTACCCGGTTGGACATTTCTCGGATTCTCAAAATTCCAAACGAAAAAAAAGTTATGGCCAACAGAAGAATTTTCCCAGCAAAATAAAAAAATCAAAAAAAGGAAAAAAATTCTGTGGCGCATGTGCCAAGGATGCGCCACAGAATTATTGGGCGGGATTCGAAATTTTGAATCCCGCCCAATAATTCTGTGGCGCACCAATGCCAAGGATGCGCCACAGAATTTCAAACAGACGATTTTTTTCTACAAAATCAAAAAAATTCAAAAATTCAAAAAAAATTAAAAAAAGGAAAAAAAATTCCAAAATTCCAAAAAAAGTTATAACAAAGAAGATTGTTGAAAATTTTGGATTTTTGAATTTTTTAAGTTTTTTTTAAATAAGTTTTTTGAATTTTTTGGATTTTTTGAATTTTTTAAAGTTTTTTAAATAAGTTTTTTTCAATTTTTTGGATTTTTTGATTTTTTTTAAAGTTTTTTTAAATAAGTTTTTTCAATTTTTTGGATTTTTGAATTTTTTAAAGTTTTTTTTAATTTTTTTGGTTCTTTTGAAACTTTTGAATCTCCTTTTGAAAGTTTAGAAGTTTTTGAAAATCTGAAATTTAAAAACACACATTTATAACACATACATAACATATACACATACAAGACTTAAGAGGATTCATATGATATATATATCAATAAGAACTTGAGTAGCAATTTGAGGATGGGTGACCTAGCGGGAAGGTATCAGTTCAAAATGTGCAAAAAATCTGAAAAATTCAAATAATTAGGATTTTTCATATTATTTCATATTTTGATTTTTCTGAATTTTTTTGAAACTTTTTTTTTTGCATTTTTTGAATTTTTTCAGAATTCTGTGGCGCACCTGGCGCACCAAGCAAGGTGCGCCACAGAAAATATTTTTGTGGCGAGGGTGCGCCACAGAATTCCAATTTGGTGCGCCACTGATAGCCATTTCTGTGGTAGTGTGTTCCAGAACTCCACCTCCTCGCTGGGTTCGCGCGGGTGGCTCGCGTACCACTCCGCCACCGCGCGCCCATCCCTCTCCTCGACGAGGCCCTGCATCGTGCGGTGGCGGTGGTGGCGGCGGTCCTCGTCGGTGACGAGGCGCGGCGTCGGCGCCCGGGCCTGCGCCTCCTGTGCGTCGTGGAAGTTCATCTCGCCGCGCATGCGGCCCAGCCTCCACGCCGCTGCGTCGTACGCGTGGGCGGCCTCGATGGCCGTCGGGTACGACCCGAGGTTGATGCGGTCGTCCCCTGAGCGGATCTCGGCGGAGAAGATCCCGCTCGGCCATGCGCGGACGCCGTGGTACCCGGAGTTGCTTCGATGTTGCAGTGGCATGGTGGCGGCGACGCGGAAACTTCAGTGCGCGTGGGAGGGAAAGAGAAGCGATTAGGAGCGGCGCATGTCTATGCTGCGCGCTGGACGCGGGGCGGGATATATACTGCCGCGTGCGCCGCTTTGGCCAGCGCGAGACGCATTTTCCAGCGCGCGGGACTTTGCCGCGTCTGCAGTAGATGCTCTTACGGGCAGTGGCGGAGCTACAAACTAATACCTGGATGTGCCAGCTTAAGAAAGAGCAAAAAAAGAAAAAAAATCCTATTCTTAGCTAGTGTGCTGCTGCTGGGTAATTTGGAGCTACAATGGATTTTTTTCAAACTATCCAATCGCTAGCTAGGAATTTGGGGGGAAAACATGTGTGCTATTGTGTTGTCTTGCTGCAACTGAAGGTAAATTGGAGAAACTGCTCGACTGATTTGGAGGTTCGCCGCTGCAACACCGTCGACGCTGCTGGCTGCCCCGCAGCTGGACCTCTAGCTCGTGCTCGTACGGCAAGAGAAACGAACTGAGACATCGGCGACCAGCAGCTGCTTCCTGCTGTGCCGCCGCTGCCCGTCTCCTTTCCCCGCATCTCCTATTTTGCGACCCTAAATTTCCAAACCTAGCGGCTCAATGTTTGGAGCAGAAGAACGAGCATAGAGGAAAATGGCCGAATCGAGGATGGTCCTCGTCTCTGGTTAGTCCTCGTTGTCGTCATGTCGTGAATGCGGAACTACTCGACTGGGCTAGGGCGGCTGCTTTGCTAGCATCAGTGAACTGGGCTTGCTGTTGGGCTATCGATGCACTAGTATAGTGTTATTTGGCAAAATTCTGGGCGGGCCATGGCCCGGTTTGGCCCCTACGTAGCTCCGCCAGTGCTTACGGGCAACCGCCCCCCCTCCTCGGTCGATTCTGACCAAGCTTGTCGAAAGGAAGACAAGAGGAGGGGAGGAGGAAGAGGACGAGGTCCAGAAGGAGACTTCTTGCACCGGAGAGGATAGGAGAGGAAAGGAAAGCGCCGCTGCCGTCACCACGACCTCCATCTCCCTGCCTCCGGCACAGGACGAACCGCCGGCCACCACCACCCGTGCCGCCTTGCCACACCGCTCTGCGCAAATCCCCTCCTCCGTCAGTCCTCTGCCATCTCCACCTTCTTCACCGGCCGGCGAACCCCCGCACCCCCATGTCAAGTGTATTACTCGCAACTTGATCGCTTTATCCTCGCCACCGCCTTCTCCGTCGTGCATCCCTGGTGGTCGGCGCGGTGTTGCCAACGCCGACTCGGTTGTTGGGTGGTGATACATCTCCGACGTATCTATAATTTTTGATGTTCCATGCTAGATTATATATATCAGTGCCATATGTTTTTATAATGTTTTTATATCATTTTGGCATTATTTATGGAACTAACCTATTAACAAGATGCCCAGTACCAGTTCCTGTTTTCTGCTATCTTTTTGTTTAAGAAAAGTGTTTTGGTAAGTTTCTCGGATTGTACAGAAAATTTACGGGAATTATTTCCAATATGAAACGAAGACGGAGCCAGAAGGACGCCCAGATGGGAGGCCCACAGTCTCTAGGTGGCACCTGGCCGCGGCCCCCCCTTGGCCGCGTGGGGGTCCCACCTGGATCCCTCGTCCATCGTCTCGCGTCGCCTTTTCGCCTATAAATTCACCCCTGACCTTAAAAAAGAGGAGACCCGATCATATTTTCCAGAAGATGTCCGAGGCCCCCGCCATCTCAAATCCTAGTTCGGGAGGGTTCTGTAACTCTTCCCGGCACCCTGCCGGAGAGGGGAATCGACACCGGAGGCATCTACGCCACCATGCCTGCCTCCGGAGTGATGCGTGAGTAGTCCACCACGGGACTACGGGTCCATAGCAGTAGCTAGATGGTTGTCTCTCCTCCTTGTACTCCATTGCTTAGATCTTATGAGCTGCCTGTCATGATCAAGATCATCCTATCTGTAACTGCTACATGATTGTGTTTGCATGGATCTGATGAATTGTGGAAATCATTACTTTTGTTCAGTTATGTGTTGTGTTTTATCTATGATCTTGCATGCTCTCCGATGCTAGTGGATGCTTTGGCCAAGTAATTATTACTGTTGTATGAGGGAGTATTTATGCTAGATAGTGGGTTCATGCCTCTCTTTGTCTGAGTTCGGTGACAGGAACGGTTAAGGCTAGAGATGTGCCGTTGCCACTAGGGAGAAAACAGCGGTGTGATTTCTTCATGTTATCTACATTGCTTACATTATGCACTTTGCTTATTGCAATAATCTGTTGCTTGCAACTTAATACTTTTGGGTAACTTGCTGGACAGCGATCCCGGAGTGGATTATTAGTCATAGATGCAGTTGGATAACGGTCTATGTATTTTGACGTAATACCCATATTAGATGAAACAGTGAGCTATATTGTTTTATGATAGCATTGCTATGCGCCCACAATTCTGTCAATTGCCATGCTGTAATTTGTTTACCCGTCATGTATATCTTTTGGAGAGACACGTCTAGTGAACTGTGGACCCCGGTCCTATTTTTCTACATTGCTTATATCATCATTTACTTCCTGGTCATATTTCACTCTCTTCATATTTTACACTTGCACATTTAATTATTTGTGTTCGGCAAGCCGGAGAGATTGACAACCCCTCTGTTTTCGCTGGGGCAAAGTACTTGTTTGTGATTGTGTGCAGGTCCGCGTTGATCTACAAGCGACAGAGTAGATTGACACCTCACTAAGCCTTCTCCAAGTTCTACTGGATTCGATAACCTTGGTTTTGTAATCAAGGGAAAACTGCCGCTTTGCTGCATCATAACTTCCTCTTGGGGTCTCCCAGCGAACGTGTGATTGATGAGCCACAAGCATAGGGGATCTATCTGACGTGGGCATACCCTCCGGGCACCCCACCATTGGCGTACCCGATGCGGCCCAGCCGAAGACCCACCTGGAGGCCCAAACGAAGCCCGAGAAGCCAGGACTTGGAGTACAAGACAACTCATGTAACCCTACCTGGCTGCATATATAAAGCCAGGTAGGGGCACCCTTTAGGGGGAGACGGGAGACACCACACCCGCCACCGGCGGCAACATAGATGAGATCCAATCTCCACCACCATAGCCTCCGGGCCACGTTGTAATCGTCATCAGCAATACAGATCAGACAAGCAGGATGTAGGTCTTTACCTCACAATGAGGGGCCGAACCTGGGTAAATCCTCGCTTGTCAGCCGTCCGACACTACCAGCGCGCCAACTTCTCCCTCTATACGAAACCCAAGGATGCTATACGAGGGATTTGCCGTGGTAACCCCACGTCAATTGGCGCCATCTGTGGGAAGAACGCGCGCTGGATCACGGTATCGGCGGCTCCAATCTTCATCAACAACAACGATCCGTGACTCGCCAGTCTCACCCACGATCCACGATTCAATCTACATCAACAACGGCGGCAACTCGCCGCACCAGATCAGCGCACGGGGCTCTACATCAGCGTTACCCTCGTATGCAACTGATCAGATCTACGTGATCAAGATTCATCAACACGCTCACCGGATCCGACTCCGACGACGCACATCATCAGCCCAGATCGGATCTAATCCTCTCACATCAGCTTCACCGTCAACAAACATCATGGGAGCACGGCTTCCTCGTCGGGCGACAGGCTTACGCGTTGCCTGAGTCGAGGCTGCCCACCTCATCGACGCAGGCGCCTCGTACGCGGCCCATCGAATCTTCAAGATCATGTGAAAAGCAAGTTGCGGACTCTGGCAGGGTTACGGCACGAGCGCCTCAAGTTCCAGAACAAGCTACGTCCATATGCTGGACACACCGAGTCAGATGAGAAAAGTTTGACTCGATTTGAGCAGCAACAACCTTGGCTCGGCACGTGGATCGAGTCCTCCAACGCACAAGGGAGGAAAAGTGCTTTTGGTGTTCCGCTACCAAGAAAAATCAAGCAAGGAAAAAAGAAAGAAAACATGAAGCGATCAGGTTGCTAGCCTGCTATCGCATAGCTTCACGTGAAAGAAAGAGAAAAAGAAAGATGTGGTCAACGCACGACATCATCGATTTCGGCGATCATCACCGACTCACCGCCATCGACTCCGCCCCAATCGCGGACAACCGTGATCATCATCGACCCGTCGCGGAAAACTTCGGCCTCGTGAGCATCGCGGCCGGCTTTATCGACACCAGAATCGTCTACAACTTCGCCCAGCCTAACTCGGATCGCGCCGTCTTTGACGAGCCGACGGTCCGTAGATGTGCTTCACGTCATCAACAACGAGGCAATCGACAGGCCGGCCGTCGGGTCAGGTGGACTCGACATCCCCTCCTGCTACACCGACTCCGCCGTGGACATCAACGACACGCCGTTCCGGCTTAATCACCATACAGCCTACGCGGCATCAACAGCTAAGTCGCTTTAATATTTTAATTCATCAGTTAATTCTAACCTGTTTTGGCCGCACCCGACACTCGGGGGCTGCCCCACACATGGTACAAAGATTGTTTCCTTTCAGTTATTGCAGGTGTACTACCCGCCGATTCGACAAAGCCGGACTCGGGGGCTGAACACTCTCGCCCCCATATAGTCATGCGTCAACTCTTTCCGGCTGAATGTCACATCCACTCCGCCACGTCGAGTCCCTCGCATCTACTCCGCCGCGTCGACTCCGGTCCGCCGCGTCGAGTCCCTCGCATCTACTCTGCCGCGTTGACTCCGTCCGCCGCGTCGAGACCCTCAGTGGCACCTGATACTACATCGGGTCAGCGGCACCCGATACTCGGGGGCTATGCTGTACATGCCTTACAACTACATCGGCTCAGTGGCACCCGATAACTGAAAGGCTAAAAGGCACTCGAAAGGTTATCGACTCCAGTCTAACCCGAGTAAACAAAGAAAATACCCGAGATGAATGAGATGCAATTGACCCTCGGATGCTGCATTTACCGTGCAAAGGTAAGACCCACCGATTCGTCGTGTAGGGCCGGGACCAACAGCAACAGCTGAGGTACATGACAACTGTGCCACGCCAACAGGCGTGATGAAAATCCCGATGGACGCGTCAGGTACCCTTAAAAGCTCAGTTCGACTCTGTGAGACCTCAAATATGGCCTGAGTTGAATGGTCTAGCTTCCGGACTCGAGCCCGGGGACTCGAGTCTGACGTAGGCTTGTAGAGTTTGTGCCCAAGAGCACTTAACTGGTCCCGATACTGTCGAGTGAACCAGGCCTGCCACGCCAAGCATCCCATGCAAAAGCGCCCTGCGAAACGGGTACAAAACATACTATCTAAAACTATAAGTTGCACCAGGAAACACATTCGAATGTGAGTCCCTACCAGACTCTTCGAATCCTACACTCCCATCGGGAGCGCACTCGTGACGTGCTCGACTACGACAAAAAGCAAGGCAAATTGAGCCTATAGCCTCGGGGCCAACTCCCATCGGGAGCACTGGTCGCGCACCCGACGAGAATTGACTATATTACAGTCGCGAGTCATCAACATACCAGACGCATCGACTACGCCTACTCGACATGCTGTTCTGAGTCTCTGCCCGATTCTTCGAATCGACCAGACACTCGGGGGCTACTGACGTGGGCATACCCTCCGGGCACCCCACCATTGGCGTACCCGATGCGGCCCAGCCGAAGACCCACCTGGAGGCCCAAACGAAGCCCGAGAAGCCACGACTTGGAGTACAAGACAACTCATGTAACCCTACCTGGCTGCATATATAAAGCCAGCTAGGGGCACCCTTTAGGGGGAGACGGGAGACACCACACCCGCCACCGGCGGCAACATAGATGAGATCCAATCTCCACCACCATCGCCTCCGGGCCACCTTGTAATCGTCATCAGCAATACAGATCAGACAAGCAGGATGTAGGTCTTTACCTCACAATGAGGTGCCGAACCTGGGTAAATCCTCGCTTGTCAGCCGTCCGACACTACTAGCACGCCAACTTCTCCCTCTATACGAAACCCAAGGATGCTATCCGAGGGATTTGCCATGGTAACCCCACGTCACTATCGTAGTCCTTTCGATAAGGAAGAGTGTCAAACCCAACGAGCAGCAGAAGGTATTGACAAGTGGATTTCAGCAAGGTTTTACTGCAAGCACTAAAAGAGAAATGTTTTTGGAGTTTTGATATAAATAACAAATAAAGAACAAGTAAATAAAAGAGTGCTACAGTAATTGCAGCAAATAGCCCAATCCTTTTAATCTCAAAGGACAGGCCGGTTGTGTTACTTATGATGATTAAAACGTTCTCGAGGACACGTGGGAATTTCTGCCTAGACATTTTCATTGCACGCCGTTGATTAATCTTCAATGTTTTGATAAAGTGCTGTGTGGGTGAACCTATGCTAATGCACCACCCTTACTTGGACAAATACATACTTGTGATTAAACCCCTTGCAAGCATCCGCAACTACAAGAAAGTAATTAAGATAAAAACCTAACCACAGCCTTAAACTCCGAGATCCTACATTTCGTAGTGCACTAGTCTGCGAATTGGGGTTTAGGTTTCTGTCACTCCTGCAACCCTACCATAGGCAAACTAAATACACCATGCATTCCCCTAGGCCCTTTGAAAGGTGAAGTATCATGTAGTCGACGTTCACACGATACCACTAGAGGAATAACACCACAACATATATCAAACCATTAAATATTACTCAACATTATGCAATTACTAGCAACTAGACTTTCCCCATGTCCTCAAGAACCAAATGAACTACTCACAAGACATCATATAGATCATGATCAGAGGTGATATGAATATGGGTAACAATCTGATTGTAATGATAATTCACCGATAAAACTCTCAAGCATCAACTACAAGTAGTAATCAACACCCGGGATATGATTCCAATGAACTAATAACAACACAATGACAATTGCTACAGCGGGATGAGATGGGATGGCGGCGGTGATGATGGTGCTGATGGTGGAGATGATGTTGATGATGATCCCGATGATGCCCGGCGTGATGGCGATGACGATGGCGGCGATTCCCCCCTCCGGGAGGGAAATTCCCCAGCAGTTTTCTCCCTGCCAGAGCTCTTCTTCTCTCTGTCTGGTTTCCGCCTTGTGGAGGCGGCGGAAAATTATTCGTCGATCGCCCCCGATGTTTTTAGGTCAAGGGGTAGTAGTACGCCAAAGGGGAGCCGGAGGGGTGTCCTAGGGGCAGGGACCTCCCCCAGCCGCGGCTAGAGGTGGGGCCGCGGTGGGCACCCGCCCCAGCTCCTGGAGGCTCCCCTCTGGCCCATCTTCTGGCTCCGTGGGTCTTCTCTGATAAAAATGAGTTTCTGAATTTTTGGGAATTTTTGGGGTTTCCGAAGTCAGGTATCTTGACAGGTACTTTTCCAGCTGATTCCGGGCTCCGGCAGATGCATCCCCAATAATTGCAAAACATGCAAAATAAGGTAGAATAACATAAGTATTGCATCATAATATGAAATATATCGATGAATAAAGATAAATTATGATGTAAAATAGTGATGCAAAATGGACGTATCAACTCCCCCAAGCTTAGACTCCGCTTGTCCCCAAGCGAAAACTGAGCTCGGTAAACATGACCACAGGTTTATGGAGTGAAGTGTCAATAAATAAAGAATACGAACATGAAGCATCAGTATTTACTCACCAAACACAAATACATTTTAAACAACAACCTTTCTCTCATAAAGCTTCTCGAAGACAAGTAATGTAACTATAACATGTTAAGGTGAAGTAAAACAGAAACTTATTAAGCAATGGCAAACTGAGACTTCGCTTAAGAAACAATTATACTTGTCAGCCCATATTTCAAGAAAGATCCATTTAAATGCTTCAACTATCAAGTCATCTTTCCACGAGTTGCAAATCATCGAGGCTGTATTCTTATGATAGAAGAGTTAGAACTGACATAAGAAAAATGAACAACTGTCATGAGACATAAAAGACACAATGTAGATATCATACTCGCTAACATCATAGATCAACACTGTAAGTTTGCTTGTGGAAGATAGAGGAAGTGGGTAAACTGACTCAACAATAAATAAAAGAGAGGCCCTTCGCAGAGGGAAGCAGGGATTAGTCATGTGCTAGAGCTTTTTGGTTTTGAAAAACAGAGTAAAAACAATTTTGAGAGATGCATAATTCCGTCAACGACTTCACAGCAAAGAAACTAGCTAGTCCCCCATAACAAGCAAGGCTTTTAGACTTGTGAGAGCGGCTGGTTTTAGAGGAACGAGTACATTCCTCTTTCTCCTTTGTTTCACCACTAACCAATGTTTGAGCTGATTTCTCAGATTTTCATTGTGCGGAGGAGAATGGTGAGTTATATTTATATTTTGCTTAAGCCGCTCTCGGGTTGATTCAAGTGAGGACGTAAACCATCAACACCGGGTGAAAGGGGGAAATGACCTTGCTTGTCACAAGTTATAACTCATGAGCTTAAAAACAGAGACACAAAAAGGAATATTTTGAAGGTTTTAAAGATAACACATGAAAAATTACTTGAAATGGTAGGAAATACCATGCATAGGTAGATATGATGGACACTCATGGCAGGAAATTTGGCTAAGGGATTGGATGCACGAGTGGACATCACACTCAGTACAAGGCTTTAGGCTAGAAAAGGCTTTATAGCAAACATACAGTGTTGAGAGATGTAAACCAAATATGTTATCTAAAACAATATGCCAAACATGCAACATAAAGCTTATCATCACTGTCAGAAATAAATCGAATACAAAAGTGTGCAAGCTAGAGGGTTCAGAAGCATGTAAGACATAAAGGATAGTATATTTGCAATTAAATTCCTCTTCTCTACTCAAGCATCAAGGTAATTATTGCAAGTTAAACAAAGTCATGCTTGCCAATACTGAATAAACTTCTACTCATACACCCAATGTCAAATCATCACTTACCACAAGACCAGCGGATGAGAGAGATTGCCATAATAAAATATAAAGTGCAGAAGAATAAAAATATACTTCTCATTTATATTCCATTATAGAAAACCACACACCAACGGATACAAAGAACTCACAAGGAGTGACAAGACACACTGCATAACCATACTACACGATAACTTCTCTACTCATGATACGACTCACATGACTAAGAAAATGAAAGATAAAAGATAAAGATACCGGGGCACTCCCCCAAGCTTGGAACAAGCCAAGGGAGTGCCGTTACCCAATAGGCTCAAACTCATGGTGAAGATTCCCAACTTCATCACTTGTCACCAAACTTCCACGGGAGGCGCTTCCCATTGACGAAAGACGAACGAGTCTCCTCTGACCTGAAACTTGCAGCAGAGCTTATACGCTTAAATCTAAGTTCATACTCACACATTTGATTGTGAAGATCATAGATTTGTGCTTGCAGATTAGCGGTCTCAGTCTCCAATAGAAAGATCTTCTCCTTTAATTCTTCGGTCTCTTGATTGTGAAGAGTAATAAGCTCAGCAATGATGTGGTGATTGGCGCTCACTCCATGCTCGATCATCTTCTTGTACCTGAAAACCTCCTGCTCAACCTCCTCTAACCTTGTCTTCTCGTCTCCCTCCTTCTTAGGGCCTTGAAGATCTTGCTTATGAAGCACGCCATCCTTGAGCTGGAGAACTTGAGGATGCATCTTGACCTCAGCTAAGTAGGGGTTGATGACATTCTTGATGAAATCATCATTGGAAGTGCTCGGAGAAGTCATGGCGGCTAGGGTTCGAGAGAAAGCAATCTGCCAGAAAAACTCGAAACGAAAACACAACAAAAAACACAGGATACGCTCCTCGAAAAATTCGGGGAAATATATAGTCGAGGGTTTTACAATCAAAGGAAGGCAACAAGACTAGGCGGAGTCGGAGGCGGTGTCCAGGGACCAGGGGCGGGTCCCCACCACGACCAGGGGTCACCCCTGCCTCCTGGGCTCCGTCTCGTACTCCGTCCGGTTACCTATTATTTATTTTCTAAAAATAAATAATGTGAATTTTCTGAAATTTTTTGAAGTGTTTTCCTTACCGAAACAGTTACCTATTCGTTTTCTGATTCTGGAGTCTTTCGGTATTTGGTTTCGATAAATTCCTCCGGAGAGACCACTTGAATAACGTTGACATCTTTCTCCAAAGGACTGTCGGAGATATAGTGCTTGAGTCGCTGACCATTCACCACTTGAGGTTTGTCTCCGTCAAGACTGTTAATCTTTATAGCATCGGAACGATAAACTTCCTCAATAATGAATGGTCCTTCCCATTTAGAGAGCAATTTCTCTGAAAAAAATCTGAGACGAGACCTATACAAAAGCACTTTGTCACCAACATTAAATTCTCTTTTGAAAATTCTCTTATCATGCCATCTCTTTACTTTTTCCTAAACAAACGAGCATTCTCATAAGCTTCATTTCTCCACTCATCCAAAGAACTCAATTTAAGCAATCTAGTTTCACTAGCAAGAATAGGATCGGAATTAAGTTGTCTAACAGCCTAATAAGCTTTATGTTCTAATTCAAGAGGCAAATGACATGCCTTCCCATAAACCATTTTATAAGAAGACATGCCCATAGGATTTTTATAAGCAGTTCTATAACCCCATAAATCATCATTAACTTTCTTAGACCAATTCTTCCTAGACTTGTTAATGGTCTTTTGCAAGATTAGTTTAATCTCTCTATTAGTTAACTCAACCTGCCCACTAGTTTGAGGGTGATATAGTGAAGAAACTCTGTGATTGACATCATATTTAGCTAAAACCTTTCTAAAAGCACCATGAATAAAATGGGACCCTCCATCAGTCATAAGATATCTAGGTACGCCAAACCTAGGGAAGATAACTTCTTTAAGCATTTTTAGGGAGGTCTTATGATCAGCACTTTTAGTTGGTATAGCTTCTACCCATTTAGTAACATAGTCTACAGCAACAAAGATGTGAGTATTGCCATGTGAAGTGGGAAAAGGACCCATAAAATCAAATCCCCAACAGTCAAAATGCTCAATAACAAGAGAATAGTTCATAGGCATTTCATTACGTCTACTAATGTTACCAACCCTTTGACACTCATCACAAAATGAAACAAACCTTTTATCATCCTTAAATAAAGTAGGCCAATAAAAACCTAATTGAAGAACCTTATGTGCGGTCCTTTCTCCTGCGTGATGTCCTCCATAACCACTGTTGTGTCACTTCCTCAACACTTCCTCCTGTTCATGCTCAGGAATACATCTCCTCAAAATTCCATCAACCCCCTCCTTGTATAAATGTGGGTCATCCCATAAGTAGTGCCTCAAGTCATAGAAAAAACTCCTTTTCTGTTGATAAGTAAAGCTTGGAGGCAAAAAAATCGAGACAATGAAATTAGCATAATCAGCATACCAAGGAGCGTCTTGAGAGGTTACCTTAACGACAACAAGTTGTTCATTAGGGAAACTATCATTTAAAGAAATAGGATCATGAGGTATATTTTCCATTCTAGATAAATTATCAGCTACAGGATTATCTGCGCCTTTTCTATCAACAATATGCAAATCAAACTCTTACAGCAAAAGCACCCATCTAATAAGCCTAGGGTTAGCATCTTTCTTTTCCATAAGGTACTTAATTGCAGCATGATCAGTATGAATAGTTACTTTAGAATCCACAATGTATTGTCTAAATTTATCACAAGCGAAAACAACTGCTAAAAATTTCCTTTTCAGTAGTTGCATAATTCTTCTGCGCACAATCCAAAGTTTTACTAGCATAATGAATGACATTCAACTTCTTATCAATTCTTTGGCCAAGAATAGCCCCTACAGCATAATCACTAGCATCACACATAATCTCAAAGGGTAAATTCCAATCAGGCGGTTGGACTATAGGAGCGGTGATTAAAGCTTTCTTAAGTACTTCGAAGGCTTCCTTACAATCTTCATCAAAAACAAATGGAACATCCTTTTGAAGAAGATTAGTAAAAGGCCTCGAAGTCTTAGAAAAGTCTTTAATAAACCTCCTATAAAAACCAGCATGACCAAGGAAACTACGAATACCTTTGATGTCCCTTGGATAGGGCATCTTCTCAATTGCTTCAATTTTAGCTCTATCAACTTCAATTCCTCTCTCAGAAATTTTATGTCCAAGCACTATGCCTTCATTCACCATGAAGTGACACTTCTCCCAGTTGAGAACAAGATTTGTCTCCTCACATCTCTGCAAAACTTTGTCAAGATTATAGAGGCAATTGTCGAAAGAAGTTCCATAGATGGAGAAATCGTCCATGAAGACTTCCACAATTTCCTCACAAAAGCCATGAAAAATAGCAGACATGCATCTCTGAAAAGTAGCAGGAGCATTACACAAACCAAAAGGCATACGTCTATAAGCATAAGTTCCATAAGGACAAGTAAAAGTAGTCTTTTCTTGATCTTCATATTTAACAGCAATTTGAGGGAAACCAGAATAACCATCAAGAAAACAAAAGTGAGTATTCTTAGACAGTCTTTCAAGCATTTGATCAATAAAAGGCAAAGGATAATAATCTTTTCGAGTAGCCTTATTAAGCTTCCTAAAGTCAATGCACATTCTATATCCTACAACCGTTCTATGAGGAATGAGTTCATTATTATCATCAACAGTCATACCTCCCTTTTTATGAACACAATGAACAGGACTAACCCATCTACTATCAGCAATAGGATAGATTATACCTGCATCGAGAATCTTGAGTATCTCATTTCTTACCACATCCTTCATCTTTGGATTTAATCTTCGTTGATGATCAACAACAGGCTTCACACCAGGCTCAAGATTAATTGTATGTTAACAAATAGATGGAGAAATCCTTTGAAGATCATCTAAAGTATAGCCCATTGCAGCTCGATGTTTTCTAAGAACCTCCAATAATCGCTCCTCTTCTCTTCCAGAAAAGTTAGAATTGATAATAACAGGATATATTTTCTTCTCATCTAAATATGCATATTTGAGAGTATATGGGAGAGCTTTTAATTCAAAAACAGGATCTCCTTTTGGAGGCATGGGTGTCCCCAACGATTCCACAGGAAAATCATGCTTTAGAATAGCCGACTGTCTAAAGAAGACTTTATCAATTTCTTCCCTTTCCTGCATAAACATATCATTCTCGTGCTCCTCCATAAATTGCTGCAAAGGATCGTTAGGAGGCACAGCAATAGAAGCAATTCTTTCATTAACAAGATCCTCATTAGGTAATTCTTTATCATAACGATGTCTAGCAAATTTGGAAAAATTAAATTCATACGGTTTTCCAGCGAATTGAACAGAGACCCTTTCTTTCTTAAAATCTATAACAGCGCTACAAGTATTTAAGAAAGGTCTACCAAATATGATAGGACAAAATTTATCTTTGACTGATCCCAAAACAAGGAAATCAGTCGGATATTTTACCTTACACATAAGACTTAACGTCTCTGACAATTCCTACCGGGTGAATGACATCTCTATTAGCTAATTTAATCTCCAAATCAATAACTTCAAGCTCACATGGCGCAATTTCGCGCATTATTTTTTGATAAAGTGTACAAGGAATAGCACTTGCGCTTGCACCCACATCACATAATCCATAATAGCAATGATCACCTATTTTGACAGAAACAACAGGAGTACCAACAACTTTTGCACTCTTATCTTGCCTAACAATGTTAGTAGGAGCTTCACAAAAATTAATAGAACCTCCATCGACATTCTCAGTTACAAGATCTTTAACCAAAGCTATTGGAGAGGCAATTTCAAGTTGTTCATCAGGTTCATAAGCTTTTCTTTCACTTTTATTAACCACATTAGCAACAATTGAGTGTTCTTTAATTCTTATAGGAAAGGGTGGTTTTTCGAAGTGGACGGCAGGTAAAACAGATTCAACCATGTGCACAGGTATATCATTACTAGCAAGCACATCCTTTTTACAAACATCTTTAAAAGGTTCATGATACTTATTCCACTTTTCTTTGGGGATATTAATATGATCAGCAAAGGATTTATAAAGATCAACAACAATTTGAGAATCGAGCCCAAACTTAGTACTAAGCACATTAAAACGTTCAGTTTCCATGAAAGATTTAATGCAGTCATACTCATAGTTTATACCTGATTCTTTACCTTTGTCGATCTCCCAATCCTCCGCATTGCGATAAATCCTTTCAATGAGATACCATTTAGCATTAACTTTCTTGTTTGTAAAAGATCCGAGAGAAGCATATCCTTATCACGGCGTGATAGCCTTGCATAAAAATTGTTAACAATTATATCATTAGGAAGCTCATGATTGGGGCATTTGAGCATTAGAGATTTCAACCTCCCCCAAGCTTGAGCGATGCTTTCTCCTTCACGTGGCCAAAAGTTGTAAATATAATTTCTATCTTTATGAATTTCATGAAGAGGATAAAATTTAGAATAAAAGAGAGACATAAGATCTTTCCAATCCATCAAATGAGAATTATCTAGAAGCATATACCAATCCATAGCTTATCCTTTAATGATATTAAAAATAATTTCCTCATGATTACTTCTCTTGACATACCTGCAATGTTAAATAGCTCACACAGTTTTTTAATATAAAGCAAATGATAACCCGGATGGACAGTCCCATCCCCTGCATAACGATTACTCATAACATGATCAATAATACCCATAGGTATTTTAAATGGATTAATTTCAGAGAGTGGAGGACTCTTCTCCACCATGGGTGTGCTGGTAGAGTCACTCCCAAACAACATACTAAGTGAAGAGTGCTCCATAACGAAGCAAAGTAACAAACAGAAATAAAAACAACACCTACAATAAAAGCGTTCCTTACCAATTCCACTTACCAATAGCGCTTCACTCCCTGGCAACGGCGCCAGAAAAGAGTCTTGATGACCCACAAGTATAGGGGATCTATCGTAGTCCTTTCGATAAGTAAGAGTGTCGAACCCAACGAGGAGCAGAAGGTGTTGACAAGTGGATTTCAGCAAGGTTTTACTGCAAGCACTAAAAGAGAAATGTTTTTGGAGTTTTGATATAAAGAACAAGTAAATAAAAGAGTGCTACAATAATTGTAGCAAATAGCCCAATCCTTTTAAGCTCAAAGGACATGCCGGTTGTGTTACATTGATGACGGAATTGATGAGAGTGTTTCTCCCTCAACTATGCCAACAAGCACTCTTGATACCCTGAAAGGAAAATAATATATGGGATAGGTTGAGCCTCCAAGTGCAGAGTATGTAGAAGTGGAAGTTTTTTCCCCGCGAGGGTGACTCGAGGGTTTAATATCGAACTCTCGGGGAATCAGTAGTGGGGATTTTATCTCCTTATCCTTCTCTAGATTTCCTGCAAACAAAGTAGATTGCTTTGTGCCCTCAACCTCACCAAGTGGTTGTCAAGCACAAGGTGTGAGAATGATATTAAGATAATAATGAATGCAAAACAGTAAATAAATATGCAATGGTGGTAAGTAGTAATGCAAGGATGATAGTAATGATGATGGATGATATTTTTGGGGTTTTTATATGTATATGCAATGAATAAAAGTGTTTTTGTATTTTCTGATTTTAAAATGGCTGAATGTAGAAAATGCTTAAAAGTGGTTGGAAAGTTGTTTCTTATGATTAAAAATGGACCGGGGTTCATGGTTTCACACATGCAATCTCTCTTTAATATAGTGTGGCAAATAAGTAGACATCGGATTAACATATGAGATTGCAAACAAGTTTAATGACATGTTACTAATTATATGGGCATCACGTCCTAACATAGAGACCTTTTGATTATTAGTCTCACTTATACTCCACCAAAATGCGAACTAAATCATAACACCTTAGTAATTAAGATGACTCAGAGTATATCCTTAAGATTAATGACATGAAGTGAAAATAAGAACATGCTGGATCTAGTCATAGGTAGAGTCTTGTCACTCCTCATACCTTGCAACATGGTATTTTGGTTTATCCCTAGTGAGGCAATAAAGTAAGGTAAATACCCAATGGATTGCGATATTAAGTTGTCAGCTTATCACATCACCACCCCCGTTACTCCAACTAATGCACACGTTCCCCCTCACACACTCTCATAAACATGCTTGATCAAAACAAGGATACAAGAAACGGGGTACATAATATGCATCTACTTTCATAACTGAAATAAACATTGCAATCTCAACATATATTAACTCATAAAAAGATCCACCACAAAGGTAATACAACGATGACTGTAATCATGTTCAACAACTCATACGGTGCTAATTAGTGAAGCTCAAGAGAGAGAGATACATATGCTACTGCCACAAACCCATAGTCCAGAGGTGGACTACTCCCTCTTCATCATGGAGACGGTGGAGATGTCGATGGAGAAGAAGGAGACCTCTTCGGCAGCGCTCCGCCGGAGTTTTCCCCCTCCAATCTGCAGCCTCCTGGTCTCTGTTTCTTGTTTCTCTCGTGTGGCGGCTCTCTCTTCGAAAAACGTCGGTGGGCTCTTTATATAGGCGTTTTTAGGTCACGAGGAAGCTTCAGGAAGAAGGATCGTCGCAAACGGGGCCACGAGGGTGAAAAGAGGTGGGCCCACACGGCCCCTGTACCTGGCCACGTGGGGCACCCTCTTTTGCCCCTCCGGCCTCCGTTCGCTTGCTTCTTTCGCTCCTAGGTCTTCCTCCTTCCAAAATAATGATCCCCGTAAATTTGCAGCTCATTATGACGTCATTAAGGCCCTGAAATAAATAAGGAAAGAAATAAGGGTTTTCTGCCTGCGCAGGATTAATTCCATAAAAAGGGGAAATCATTATTAATTACCAAAAATCATTAAATAACAGTAATATACCCCTTATATGATGCAAATATGAATGGAAAACAAGTGTTATAGTGCAAAGTTCGTGTATGCATTTTACATGCATCATACATATGATGATTAAAACGTTCTCGAGGACACATGGGAATTTCTGCCTAGACATTTTCATTGCACGCCGTTGATTAATCTTCAATGTTTTGATAAAGTGCTGTGTGGGTGAACCTATGCTAATGCACTGCCCTTAGTTGGACAAATACATACTTGTGATTAAACCCCTTGCAAGCATCCGCAACTACAAGAAAGTAATTAAGATAAAAACCTAACCACAGCCTTAAACTCCGAGATCCTACACTCCCTCGTGCACTAGTTCGCGAATTAGGGTTTAGGTTTCTGTCACTCCTGCAACCCTACCATAGGCAAACTAAATACACCATGCATTCCCCTAGGCCCTTTGAAAGGTGAAATATCATGTAATCGACGTTCACACGATATCACTAAAGGAATAACACCACAACATATATCAAACCATTAAATATTACTCAACATTATGCAATTACTAGCAACTAGGCTTTCCCCATGTCCTCAAGAACCAAATGAACTACTCACATGACATCATATAGATCATGATCAGAGGTGATATGAATATGGGTAACAATCTGATTGTAATGATAATTTACCGATAAAACTCTCAAGCATCAACTACAAGTAGTAATCAACACCCGGGATATGATTCCAATGAACTAATAACAACACAATGACAATTGCTACAGCGGGATGAGATGGGATGGCAGCGGTGATGATGGTGGAGATGATGTTGATGATGATCCCGATGATGCCCGGCGTGATGGCGATGACGATGGCGGCGATTCCCCCCTTCGGGAGGGAAATTCCTTGGCAGTTTTCTCCTTGCTGGAGCTCTTCTTCTCTCTGTCTGGTTTCCACCTCGTGGAGGCGGCGGAAAATTATTCGTCGATGGCCCCTGATGTTTTTAGGTCAAGGGGTAGTAGTACGCCAAAGGGGAGCCGAAGGGGGGTCCGAGGGGGCAGGGACCGCCCCCAGCCGCGGCCAGAGGTGGGGCCACGGTGGGCACCCACCCTAGCTCATGGAGGCTCCCCTCTGGCCCATCTTCTGGCTCCGTGGGTCTTCTCTGATAAAAATGAGTTTCTGAATTTTTGGGAATTTTTGGGGCTTCCGAAGTCAGGTATCTTGACGGGTACTTTTCCAGCTGATTCCGGGCTCCGGCAGATGCATCCCCAATAATTGCAAAACATGCAAAATAAGGTAGAATAACATAAGTATTGCATCATAATATGAAATATATCGATGAATAAAGATAAATTATCGATGAATAAACACAAGTGTTGGTTGTATTTTCAGCAAATGTTAAATATCATTATTTTGTGCGCTCCATCATAAATGATATGAGTAAATATATGTATTTGTTCGAGTTATGATATTTGATGAGATCAAATAAAATTCTAGAGTTTAGGATATTAAGTTAACAAGAAAGTTGAGTCTTTTTTATTTGATCAAAAGAGACAAAATATTTGAGTTATATGTTAGTATGCGGACTTGTGATAAGTGTTATCACAAATTACAGTGTTTAGAATATTTCAAAGGTGTTTGATATGTCCTAAGATATTGTAATCACACACTATTTGATATTCTGTAGTCTCAAAGAAGGGTTTTATTTCGGGCTTTAATAAATAGCATTTAGATTTATTTGATAAACACTCTGTTTAGAAATAAGGATCTATTTAATGATTCGCATATATTTTTCATATGAGCTATGAGAAAAAGTGGTTTCATTAATTATGAGATAATTAGTGACTATTGTGAATAATGTTGTAGTATATTCATAAGTGTGACTATGAATGTGATTCCACAATATGAGACTAAAATGGGCAAACCAATTTGTTGGTTTTGCTAAGTATTTTAGTGGTTTATCGTGAAAAGTTTTCATTGATAAAAGAATTGCTGGAATAAATTGAGAAGCTAAAACCTTGCCTGTTTATGTATCAAGTGGCACATATGCAAAGTGCTCTGTTGGTTAAAACTTGATACATGAAGGAATTAATGATGGTGATCATTGAATTTTGGTTTAGCTTGTCTAAAGGAGGTAGGATTCAAGAATATTAAATTTTGTCAGGTTACAAAAAAAATTCATGATTTACTTGTCATGTTCAAGAAGCAAGACGTACCTACAAAACTACAAAGAAAATAGAAGCCTTAAATACGAAAGTGACTAAGAGTCATCCTATGTTAAGTTTAAATAACAAAGTAATTGTTACTTGATTTTGTGAAACTGATATTTCACATATTTATTCCTCAAGAGGAGTTTTGTAGAGAATAAATAAAACTTAAAGCTAGCAAAGTACTAGTGTTCGTATATGAGTTCTCGATTTAAAAGTTAATTAAGATTTTGGAGGTGTCCAAAATATCGAGAAAGTGCATAAGAAACTGAGTGGGGTCTAATTGAAATATGTGGAGACATATATCAAGTGAGAGCAGAAACTAATTTCCATAATCAAATATGTGGAGGCATGAGTTTGAGTGGGAGCTAGTGAATCATTGTTAATCAAATATAGAGATAACATATTTCTGAGTGGGAGCCAAAGTGGTTTCACAATTTAATATGTGTATGGAGTATATTTGAGTGGGAGTTTACAATATATTGTTTATATGAAATGGAGATTTCATAAATGTTGTAAATATTTCAGGAACCAAACGCATAACTTGTGAAGTTAATTTGAATGTCAAATATCTATGGAGATAGATGCGTATTTTGTCGATAAATGAGTCAGGATGTTTAACCTAAATAAGTTTTTGAAGGAGTTCAAAATGGATCAAGTGAAGAAGGGTTCATTACTTGTTAAAAATAGATGCAACATAAAGTTTATTTTCAATACAAAAATAATGGTTGGAGGATATGTTAGTATTCGCTATGAATTGTTCATAGGTCTAAACATATAAGAACCATAATTTTGTATTTGACGAAATGTGACCCAAGTTCTTGGTTAGAAGAACATGTTAGAAATGAGGAGTCATTTCAACATGGAGATGAGATAATTGAATCTAGAGAATGGTAGACTTGGTTGAAGTCATGGCACCAAACTAGATGGAGATCTCATAAAGGCAGAAGCGCAGCGAAAGCGTGATCGAAAATATCGAAGTGACTTGGATTGCACTGTCGATTTGTTGAGTCTACAACATATAGGAGTATATGATTAATTCAAGGATTAAAAGATATAATATTTTGGTTTGAGAAATTTTTGTTCAAGATTGAGTGAGTTTTGGGTGCACATGCTATGTGAAAGTTCTTTTGACTGATCATACATGATGTATGCATAAAAGGGAAATGAAAGTCTCACTCTGTAACCAAATATATTATATTCGTCATATGATGATGAGGTTTATCATGTGATGATATGAGGTTTATCATGTGATGATGAAGTAGTGTCAAAGTAGTGACATTAACGTTTTGCAAAGAACATGTAAAACTGTATTGTACAGAACTGAGAGGACAGAACCTCTTCCAGGAGCAAACATGATCAGCACTGAGACTCCATGGGTGTTGGATCGGGAAAATGTACACTAGATTATTGACTCTATTTCAAGTGGGAGACTGTTGGGAATATGCCCTAGAGGCAATAATAAAATGGTTTATTAGAATATTCATGTTTATGATAATAGTTTATTATCCATGCTATAATTGTATTAACCGGAAACATAATACATGTGTGGAATATAAACAACAGGTGTCCCTAGTAAGCCTCTACCGGACTAGTTTGTTAGTCAAGAGATGGTTAGAGTTTCCTAACCATGGACTTGCTACAGTCACTTGATAACGGACTCAATCATTGGGAGAATGATGTGATGGACAAGACCCAATAATAAAGAGTTGCAATTGATCGTGTCACACAGTTTCATTGCCAACGGTTTTAGTATATGCCAAGTATAGTTTCCTTAGACCATGAGATTATATCACTCCCGCTTACCGGAGGAATACTTTGTGGACATCAAACGTCACTTCGTAACTGGGTGATTATAAAGGTGGCTTTCAGGTATCTCCGATGGTAGTTGTTGGGTGATATGTATCAAGAGTGGGATTTGTCCCTCCATGTGACGGAGTAGAATATCTCTGGGCCCACTCGGTAATATAGCATCTGGAAAGCTTGCAAACATGTGATTAAGAGTAATCACGGAGATCCTATATTATGGACGAGTAAAGAGAATTTGCCAGGTAACGAGATGGAACTAGATATGGAGATATCGATGATCAAATCTCAGGCAAATTAAATATCATGAGACAAAGGGAATCGTATACGAGATTAAGAATCTCCGGCATCTTGGTTCAATCGATAAGGAACTTTGTTGAATATGTAGGAGTCAATATGGGCATCCCGGTCCCGCTATTGATTATTGATCGGATCATGTCTACATGTTCTCGAACCCGTAGGGTCACACACTTAACGCTCCGATGTAGCAAGGGTTAGAGATGAGATAATTGATGGTATGAATGAGTATTGATTCGGAGTCTCGGATGGGATCCTAGACGTCACGAGGAGATCCGGAAGAGTCCGTAGAATAAGATACATATAAGGAAAGTGATTTCCGGAGGTGTCGGAAAAGTTCCGGGATTTTCTGTAAGGGTTCCGGAATTTAGTTCTAGAAGGTTCTAGAAGTGGGAGCCCACATGGACGTGGACCCACATGGGCCAATGGGTGGTGCAGCAACCCCAATGGGCTGGCCGCACCAACCCATGGCCCAACCCGGCCACACATAGGAAAGGGCCAAACCGAGTCCCTATGGGACTCAACTAACTTGAGGGGCAAGTAAGCCCTAGGCCGGCCGACCTAGGGTTTCCCCTCTGGCCGCCGCCTATATAAGGAGGGTTGGGGGTGCTGCACGCCCAAGCCAAGGGCTGCACTAGCCGCACCACCCCCCAAACCCTGGCCGCACCCCTCCTTGCTCCTCCTCCTCTCTCCCTCGCTCATGGCTTGGCGAAGCCCTGTCCGTGGGAGATCTCCACCATCAACACCACCACTACCGCCATGCTGCTGAGATCCATCTTGCCACTCCCTCCTTGCTTGCGGGATCAAGAAGGCGGAGTCTACATCGAGTTGTACGTGTGGATACCGCGGAGGTGCTGCTCATGCGGCGCTCCATCGGATTGGATCTCGTATCGGATAATACATCTCCTCGTGACTAGATGAGTCTAGTTGTGGGGATCGACAAACCAACCCCTGCATCGACAAAAGGCTTTGTTCGTTCTTCGAGGGTAAGAGATTGGATCTCATCTTCGCTACCTTCGTCTAATAGATCTAGATCCGTTGGGTTTATTCCGCCTGATTCGTAGGAATTTTTTTTGTTTTCTATGCAACGAACCCCTTCTCTATTCTTGTAGACTTGTTGGGCCTCCAAGCACAGAGGTTTGTAGGACATCAGCAAATTTCCCTTAAGTGAGTAACCCAAGGTTTATCGATCTCATGGAGGTGTAAGGTGAATGTATCCTCTCTCAATCAACCCCTGCAATTAAGATACAAGAAGTCTCTTGTGTCCCCCAACACACCTAATACAATTGTCAGTTGTATAGGTGCACTGGTTCGGCGAAGAGATATTAAAATATGGGTAATATGGATGGTAAAACAAGGTTTTGTAATTCTGTAATAAAAATGGCAGCAAGCGAACAAGTGACAAATGTGACTAAAAATGGTGTATCAATGCTTGGAAACAAGGCCCAGGCTTCATACTTTCACTAGTGACTACTCTCAACATCATTAACATAATTAAACACATGATAGTTCCCACAAAAATACATGCATAGTAGATGTTACTCGGAGATCATTCTTTTGTGGATCAAATAGGACGAGAATTGCGCAGGGCTACGAAAAGCATAGCTTAAAGTTCGTATTCCACATCTATGGACACTTCATGCTGTCACTATCCGCATCCAAAGATAGTACTAACAAACACAACAAAAACAACACAAAAATAGGGAACTGGCACTGGGCATCTTGTCAATAGGTTAGTCTAATAAAATGCCTTAAAATGATATAATATGATAGTAGAAACATGTGACAACATCACAAAACAAGCATGGAACAATCAAAAATTATAGATACGTTTGACATGTATCAGCAACCCCAAGCTTAACTCCTACTCGTCCTCGAGTAGGTAAGTGATAACAAAATAATTTTTGATGAGACATGCAACCAACACAATCTTGATCAAGATAGTAATGTAAAGCATATGACGTGAATGAAGTGATACAAAACAATTGTCTATAGTTGATAGCAAGAAAGCAATGAATAACCAAGTTGAATCATTAAAGCAAAACCTTTCATAAATAGTATGTTAAAGACATGAAAGCAATGTGACCCACATATTTGACTAATTCTCAAAGGTAATGGTTCCACGACAAAAGTGTTTGAGAATCAACACAAAGGAAGATGTAAGTATTAGCAAAAGGCTTCAACTTCCAACGGCTTATCTTATAGATAAAGTCAATATAAAGATTCATGTTTAATCTGACGATGCAATATGATCAATGATACCTAGGGTCAATGCTGTATGTTTGCTTTGGTGTAGATAGAAGGAAAAGGAAAACTGACTCAACATTTAAAAGTAAAAGAAAGGCCCTTCGCAGAGGGAAGCAGGGATTAGTCATGTGCTAGAGCTTTTTGATTTTGAAAAACAGAGATAAAAGCAATTTTGAGAGATGCATAATTCCGTCAATGATTCCATAGCTCAGAAGCCCATTAGTCCCCTATGTCAAGCAAGGTCTTTAGAGTTGTGAGAGCGGCTGGTTTTAGAGGAACGAGTACATTCCTCTTTCTCCTTTGTTTCACCACTAACCAATGTTTGAGCTAATTTCTCAGATTTTCATTGTGCGGAGGAGAATGGTGAGTTATATTTATATTTTGCTTAAGCCGCTCTCGGGTTGATTCAAGTGAGGACGTAAACCATCAACACCGGGTGAAATAGAGGGGGGAAAAGAAAAATAAAAGAAAAACCTTGCTCGACATAAGCTATAACGAACCCCCTCCTTACTTCCTCATGAGCTTGATAACAGAAGTACCAAAACAAGAATATTTTGAAGGTTTTAATGGTAGCACATGACAAATTTACTTGGAATGGCAGGAAATACCATGCATAGGTAGATATGGTGGACTCAGCTGGCAAGATAGTTTGGCTTTGGGATTTGGATGCACGAGTGGACATCACACTCAGTACAGAGTTTTTTGGCTTAGCAAAAATGGTATTTGAAGCAAACATCCAACATTAACCAGTAACAGATTAACATAAGACATCAGTCAATCATAACCATAAACACTCCACACTATCTCCCTTGTTGACCAAACAGTTATTTTGATGGAAAGATTAGCTTTATGAATTAACAACTACGAAACACCGCACAGTTTCAAGCTTTTAACTGTATTTCTTTACTAATCAATTTCCACTCAAATAACCAGCAAGTTTAAGCATTCATCTTAATATCTCAAAATAATTGAGAAGCATCAAGTATCCACACAATGATCTACAAGACTATGCAGGATTTCATTTCATTCCAATATCACATGGATAGCATTTTGTCACTTTGACAATTCAAGCAATTTATCAATAACAACTCTCCAACAAGTATAAGTGAAGAACAAGAGAGTTTAACATCAACAACTAGCAGCTCTAAATAAGACAAAAGATAAAAGTGAGAGTTTACTAGAAAACAACAGTAGCTAAGAATACTCAACAAGATATAAGCGAAGCAAAGGAGTATTCAAATGAAAAAGCGAAGCGTGTCACTCTCACACAGAAATAAAGCTAGGATCCAACAAGGATATGACCGGCAAACAAAAAAAAAACTAAAAGCAAAAAGACGCTCCAAGCATAACACATAATATGTAAAGTGATAAAAACGTAGTTCAACGAAGACGACCTTATGATAGTCGATGAAGAGGAGGGATGCCCACCAAGCTTAGACGCTTGCTGGTTCTTGATATTCAGAGGGGGTGCCGTGGGTGCATCCCCAAGATTGAGCTCTGATCCATCTTCAATTTCTTCATTATCCTCTCATTTGGAACTTAAAAACTCACTTCACACAAAACTTCTCATAAACTGATTAGAGGGTTAGTACTCATAAATTAAAATGCACATGTATTCAACTCAAGACAAATTGCAAAAAACTTTATTGGGCATTAGTTACTGTTTACTAAGCCTCAATATGACACTCCACCTCTAGAGTATCACATTTGACGATAGTAAAAGAGACGAATACAAAATAAAAGCAGAATCTGTCAAAAACTGAACAGTCTGTAAAGATCAAATTTTCAAGGCACTTATGTAGCTCAAATCAGAAAACTCAAAACTAACGAAAGATAGATAAAAGTATCAAGCTTTCTGTCTAAAAATATCAGAAAAATATAAAATTCAGGGATTGTTCAAGATTTTCTGCAACAGGCGCATAGAATCTGTTTCTGGACAGCAAAACAATAACTCGCACTTTCAATGCATTAGAGGCTAAACTTGGCACAAAAAATCAAAAGAAAAAGATACAATGAAGTTGCTACAGAGGAAAAAACTTCATGACTCAAGAAAAGCAAAAAACAAAACTGAAAGAAAAAGATGGGTTGCCTCCCAACAAGCGCTTTTCTTTATAGCCTTTTAGCTAGGCTTAGTGGTTTTAATGATGCTCTCATAAGAATAAGAGTTGAAACATAAAAGAGAGCATCAACAAGCAATATAAAACACATTTAAGTCTAACCCACTTCCTATGCATTGGAATCTTATAAGAAAATAAATCATTGGAGCATAAAGCTACTAGCATAGGAAGGCAAAGCAAATGCAACATTAAAACCTTCAACATAAATATGGGAAACTTAATAAGATGAAAATTTATATAACCAAGTTTCCCTCTATCATAATAACTTTCAGTAGCATCATAAGAAAAGTCAATAATATAGCTATCACATAAAGCATTTTTCTCATAATTCACATGCATAAAACTATTATTACTCTCCACATAAGCAAAATCATTATTATTAGTAACATTGAGAGTAGGACTATCATATAGAACTTGGACATGATAGACTAATTGTATATTAGAAAGATGATGTTCAGTAGGAGAGTAATAATTATGACAAGTTTCATAAGGATGATTAAAATTGTTCTTTATGGCATAGTTATCATCACAATAATCATCAAAAACTGGAGGCATAATATCATCATAAGCAAGGGGATAGTCATCTTTCCAAGCATATATTTTTGTAAACAAGTCATTATAACTCTCAATACCAAAAGGATTTTCAAACCCATCATCCCCAAGCTTGGGGTTTTCCACATTATGATTAGAAGAAACATGAATATTACCAACAGTATAACAATTGTTAATATCATCATTTTCAAAATTGGTGCCAAAAAGATTTTCAAAATCATAAGTAGTATTATTTTCCCAATAATGATCATCACAATAAGTAACAGGCATAACATAATCTTCTTCAATAGTGCCTATGGACTTAACATCAAGATAATAATGAATACAATCAAGCGGATCATCTTCAATAATTTTTGATTCATGCTCATTAGGAACAACTAAGATGGGAGAAATATGTTTAGGGGATGATACCGTTTCCTCTTTCTTTTTACTCCTCCCTCTCTTCTTCTTCTTCTTCTTCTTCTTCTTCACCACCACCTTAGGAGGGAGTGGTTGGATAGGAAGCTTCTCCACATAATCTGATTTATTATTAGAAAAGATAGGAGAAACTTGGGAGAATTTCTCCCTTTCATTATTGGCAACATAAGAAACATTTTTCCTTTCATACTTTGGTAAAGTGCTATTCTTTCTAATTTTTGCTATGTACGCATTTTCGCGGCAATTCACAACACAATAAAGATAGCATCCCCAAAGAATGCTATTTGTCCCCAACATACTCATATCTAACCAAGAAGTTTTTTCTGATAACTCTTCACACCCCAAAAATAAATTAAGTTCATCATAAAGACTAGAGGTGATCATGTTATCACAAAACTGGCTAATAGTTCTATCATGAAAGTACGAGCATTGGAAATTAAAATGACCTTCTTCATTACAAAATTCACACATAAAAGAATAGAGGTCATTTAATTCTCTAGCAAATTTATATAAATCCTTAAGCCATTTGCTAGTTCTTTCATGCTTATGTTGCTTACAATATTTATCTTCTTCAACCCGAGTGCTTTCACAAGGTCTATGCACTCCACAAAAATTAACATGCTTATATAAAACATTATTTGTATAGATTGGATCATGTCTATTGTAATCATCATTAACAATTTCATTTTGTTTGCAAATTACTCTTATAAAGGCTATGAGCATACCTGCGCGTTGGCAAAAATTCTCTGGGAACGGGCCGCATACTCTGAGTCCTGAGGCCCCTCCTGTGATTGTGACACGTCAGGTTTCTATGTTAATCTCAAAGCAGTTTTCCGTACCCAGTTTTTTTCCTAATCGCTTGTACGTGTATCAAAAAGGAAAACAATACAGACGTAGCTTGCACTCGTACCTGTACGTAACAATTGCATCGGCATGAGATAAATCAAACGGTTTGTTATAAACAAATCAACGCCAAATCAGGGATACGACGTGGGATGAGCATGTCGTCTCCGCCGCATGTCAGCCGCCGAGGCGAAAACAACCCCATGATCGCTGTGCCGGAAGCGACGTACCTCACCCTTAACGTCGACGGCTCCGCAGCAGCCGTGCCCACATCCGCCGGTGCGGACATGGCCATGGATGCCTTTGCATCTTCGCTATCCCCCGATGCATCTCGCGAGCATGCCGTTAGGCTAACCTCCGTTGGTGATCAGGAAGTCATGGGGGCAGGCGTCCCTTCTAGCGAGCATGTCGCCATGGCGCATGTGGCAGTTGACGAGATGTTTCAAGTGTCAGCTAGCTCTACTTCGACAACGGCGGCAATGATCGATCCATCGTCCTTTGTGGTCTCTCCTTCGGATACTAGAATATCTCAAGTAGAGGTATGCGACTGAATAATTTGTATTCTTGTATTAAACTTAGTGTTAATTATATCAGTATAGTTAATATACCTTTGTATGCAGGTGGATGATACTAACATAACATCACCAACGGTTCCTAAAGTCGGGATGGCATTCAAGTCAGAAGAGGATGCATACGAATTTTACAACGAGTATGCTGGTAAGATTGGTTTTAGCATTCGAAAGAGCCACTCGAAACTGAGACCTGATAAATCAGTTTATCAGAAGCATATAGTTTGTAGTAATGAAGGGGAACGAGGTACTCATTCAAAACATGACACTGTGAAACAAAATGCTACCACAAGATCTGGTTGTGATGCCCGTATTCAGTTTAGTATTGCTCGTGATGGTGTATGGAGGATGCAAAAGGTTGTACTTGAGCACAATCATTATCTCGCAAGTCCAAATAAGAAACACATGTTGCGCTCACAACGTCATTTGGTAGAGTCTGATAAACTTGTGATTGGTAATATGAGGGAAGCAGGATTAAAGCCTGCTGAGGTGTATAAAATTTTCAAGCAGTGGTATGGAGGACCTCAGCATGTACCTTTCTTGAGGGTGGATAGCAATAATCATATCGGTCGTGAGCACAAGAAGTATTTGGAAGTCAATGACGCACAAACACTGCTAGAATTCTTAAAAAACAAACAGTTAGAAGATCCTTCTTTTTTTTATGCCATACAATTAGACGAGGAGGATTGCCGGATAGCTAATTTCTTTTGGGCAGATGGTCAAGCTATCAAGGACTATGCTTGCTTCGGTGATGCTTTGTCATTTGACACCACTTTTCAAACAAATAAGTTTGAAATGCCTTTTGCGCCACTTCTTGGAACTAACCATCACAAACAGACCATTTTGTTTGGAGCTGCCCTATTATGTGATGAAACCACCGACTCGTTTATATGGCTCTTCAACACATTTTTAACAGCAATGTCCGGCAAACGACCTGCTACAATTTTCACAGATCAGTGTGCAGCAATGGCAAAGGCAATTAGCATTGTTCTTCCGAGCACAGTGCACCTTCTCTGTCTTTGGCACATTTATCAAAAATGCCGCTAAGCATCTTAGCCATGTAATTTCAAACCATCCTCGGTTTCTTGCTGATTTTAAGAGAGTTGTATACCTAGAAAGTTCAGTGGTATACTTTGAGCAGAAGTGGCAAGAATTATTGATTTCCTATGACCATATGGATAACACATGGATACAAACCCTATATGGTTTGCGTGAGAAGTGGGATTCCGTGTACCGAAATGATACATTTTCTGCCGACATGACCTCAACTCAAAGGAGCGAAGGTATGAACAATGTGTTCAAGAAGCAATTTCGAAAGAAGCTCTCACTCTCAGAGCTCTTAGAACAATATGAGAAGTGTGCTGTTAGTCTTCGTGAAAATGAGCTAGATGCAGATTTTAAGTCACGGAAGACTAACCCGGTTACTTACATAAGGAATTTACCTGTATTGAAGACTGCAGCCGAGTCATATACAAGGAGGTTGTATGCAGATTTTGAAGAGGAGTTCAAAAAGCAATTTTCTGTCAAGTGTGAATTGATTTCTGCAGTGGAAAAAATCAAAACTTATAAGGTGATGGCTTTGGAATTTGAGGCTGAAGCAGTAGTTATCTTTGATCATGAGAATTTGACCATATCATGCTCTTGTCGAAGATATGAATCAAAAGGTATGCAATCAGCTTCTGACAATTATTTGGTTTATAAAATGTTGTTTTAACTTGAGTTTTATGATGTCATAGGTCTGTTGTGCAAACATGCTCTCCGAGTGTTCAACATCAACGAGGTTTTCACTTTGCCAACGCAATATATACTACACAGATGGACAAAGTATGCAAAAAGAGGATATTCTTTGAATAATCAAGAAAGTACGAAAGAAACTTTACAAACACGTGCTGCACGCATTTCTCGGAAAGCAACATCTATTGCATTGAAGTGTTCTATTTCAGAAGAACTTCTTGAAGAATTGGAGAAAGCTATAGATATGCTAGATCAAGAAGCAAATGATTCACTAAGCCAAATAAGACCCGCCAAGCCTCAAAGTGTTCATATAAATAGCAATGATTCCGTTGAAGACATAACAAATCGAAACATATCATTTAAAGTTCCTCCGGTGATAAAGGGTCCAATGGTAAAAAGAGCAAAAGATCCACTTGAAAAGAAAGGAGCAAAGAAGCCAAAGACTGGACCAAAGAAGTCAAAGACTGGAACAAAGAAAGGTAATACAGCCCCACTGGTTATTATTTTTGTCTCTCACAATTGCATAGATAGTAGGGTTGCATTGACAAGGTTTATTAATAATAGGTGCTGGAAACAAAGTAAAAGCAAACCTTCTTGATGGAGAAGGTTGTCAACAATTTACCGTAAGACAAACTCTCTGCTTTCTTTCATATCTCTCATGTAATTTATTTGTACCAAAAAATTCTGACTTTTTATATAATTATGACACAGGGATCTAATGAGGCAATCACAAGCACTAATATTGCAATGCCACAGTTCACAAATAATATGTTTTATGGACAAGGTCCTCAACACTTTACCGTAGGACAGATTACTCGATGTTTTTTTTATATTTATCATGGTTTATAATTTTAACACAAAAATTCTGAACAATTTCCACTACATTTATATGATTCAGGGATCTTTTGGGGCAAGCACAACAACTAATATTGCAATGCCACAGTTCACAAATAATATGTTTCATGCTGAAGTTCCTCAATTTACGGTAAGACAGATTGCGCAAGGTTTTTTTTATATTTCTCATGTAGTATAATTTTAACACGAAAAGTTATAACAGATACATTTCAATTTTGACACAGGGGTCCTTTAGTGCAAGCACAAGTTTTGATACTACGATACCACACTTTACAAATAACACTTTTCGCGGGGATACTTCGACCATGTTTGGTCCATTCATCCGAGGATGATATACAGATCTTCTACTTCGAACTGATCAAGCCTCAGATCTACCGCATACTTCAAGAAGATTGGAATTTGATGCAATGCATTCTGCAGGAAGGAAGGAGTAGGCATAGAAGTACCTTTTATTTTATTTTTTCTTGTGGCCAGTGACCTGCATATGTATGGAGTTAGCAGGTTTCATAAGAAAAATATATGTACTATTGTACTAGATCATGAGAGTGAGGATATTGCAACATTACCAATTTCATCGGTGTCATGTTCCTGTGATTACCTCCTTTTCTTTTCATTACAGCCATAGGATACTAGAGCATGCAATGCCTTATTTTGCATGTACAACATGCCCCCTGAGCTGTGAGCACTAGGTACTCATTTGTTTCATCACAGTACAAGGCACACAAGACAAAATCATTTATCAAAGTAGTAGTCTGTCGACAAGCAAAAACTTGAGGAAATTTCATTTGTTTACATAAGATCATCCAGTAGTAGAAATTGGACAACTATAAAATTGCACATTCATCCATCGAACATATATACACTGTAATTCCATTTATTCCAGACTATCATCTTTATTGACAAGTAAGATGTTACAAATACAACATCAATAACTTGGAGAGTACAGAGCAAAGATCTGGGACAAACCAGAACACAAGACCTACTCAAAGCTATTACTATTTCACCTGAACTAAGAAGCAGTAATACACCACTCCACTCTCCTAGTCAGCAACCAACAATCTTCATTGCTGTAGCGCTCTTCACCTGGGATGAGCAAATAGACAGCAGCCCAGGAGCGCACCAAGCTCCAAACTTGATGGGAAAATAAGCAGTGGACAAGAAGATTCGCACACCATGCTGGAGCCGCATTACACAAGATTTCTGAACTGTTCTCTGAATGAACAAAAGGAATTCAGACGAATAGTGAGATTTCATATATCAGAGTATACCTTCCATGAAAAATGAATCAATCATGCCATACCTTGTATTAAACATCAATCAATCTTACCATAACCTTGGATGAACAATAGAAATCGACTAGTGCACTGGCTACTAAAAAGAGGGGAAGATAGGTGCTTGAACTGTAGGGGATGGAATCAGATGCGCTACTTCTCATCCGGCAATGTTGTTGCAGCCAAACTTAGCTACTAGTGGGATCTTCCTCGTCATCAATCAACCACAGGAGATGGTCGACGCGGAGAAAGCGGCAATGGGGATCCCGGCGACGGGCGGCGTTCCCTATCGCCGCCGCTTCCTTGAGGAACGGCCATGCCACGAGCGAATCCCTAGACGGGAGAGAGGCGCGACGAGAACTGATTCTGGTCAACCAGCGGAAGGGAGGTAGCTACGGCGGCGGAGATCCATAGCATGCTCCTCGTCGCCAGAGGTTGAAGATGACTGATGCCTTCTGTTTTTTTTTTTTTTTGTGTGGAGGAAAACAGGACAGGTACGACCGTACGAGTACAAGAGCTACGCGGTACAGGCGTATCGTTTTTTTCTTGGAGGAGATACGTAGGAAGGAAACTGTGGACGGGAGAGTGCTTTGAGATTAACGCAGCAAACCTGACGTGTCACAATCACAGGAGGGGCCTCAGAAATCAGAGCGTGCGGCCCGTTCCCAGATACGGAGTAATTTTTTGCCGAGTGCCGTCAGAAGAAGGCGGATGCGTTTTCTCCGCGCGCAGGGCGCGTGGAAGGCGGCCCGCGGGTGGGACCACGTACATGGCCCCGCTCCTCCACCGGCAGAACAGAGAAAGATGGCGTGTAGTTGTTCCCTTGTTCACCGGGCCACCATTGGCCGCCGGCGTGCACCGGACCTTGCTCGACGTGCTGCAGCTGTATCTGAACCATGTCGATCACAACGCGTGCCAGGCTGCTAGCCCCTCAGGTGTTATAGTTGGGCCACTCGATCTAACGGCTCTAGAATCCTCCTCAGCTCTAAGCTTCCCGTGCTCTGCGGCGGCGGACGCCTCTGATGGATTTCTTTCACCATTAGCACACCTGCGCCGCCGCATTCCGACCTAATCTGGCGCGCGGGGTTCATCCGCATCCACCCGCCATCAACTCCCTACCATCCTCAACCACTTGCACCCTCCTCCCTTCGGCATCCTCCGCGGGATCGACCTTCTCCCCCGCTATCTGCCTGCAATGCTGATGCGTTCCCCCCGCAGCGCGCCAGAGGATGGCGGCCCGGAGGATGCGGAGGCGTTTCGATCAGGAGGATGTATTTCCTAAAAACATCGAAATCCGAGTTCCAATGCAAAAGTTATGCTCAAAACAATGGGTGAGTAAAAAAAACAGAGGAAACCCTTTACTACCGGTTAGTATCACGAACCGGTACTAAAGGTGGACCTGATACGAACCGGTACTAAAGAGTGCGTGACCCTTCAGTACCGGTTAGTATCACGAACCGGTACTAAAGTGCGTGACCCTAAGATGAAGTTCGAACCGGTACTAAAACTTGCCGGCGCCCTGAACAGTCTAACCGGTACTAATGCCACCTTTAGTATCGGTTCGTAAGGAAACCGTTACTAAAGGGCAAATCCTTTGACCCTTTTTCTACTAGTGTATATGTGTAATCATGTATGTGTCCGTGTCGTATGTGACAAGGACTCTGTCATGTATTCTCCATATATATAGATCAATACAAGACACCACAATGTGTGGTTCCTAAACTTTTACATGGTATCAGACGCAAAACCCTAACCCGGACCGCGTCGCCCCCCTCTTCCGCCGCCACCTCTGCGAGCCACCCACCTCCAAACCCTAATCTCTTCCCGGAAGCCATGGGCGACAACAGCGAGCGTGCTGCGAACGAGCTCAAGGAGAAGCAGGAACGCGAGGCCGCCGACAAGCTGGCCCTCGCCAACGCCGTGACTTCGAGCGCGGGACTCTTCTCCATCACCTCATTGCACGCCCAAGCCGTCGGCCTCTCCTCTATCAAGGAACACGTTCCCGTTGAGCTCGCCCTCGACACCGGCGTCCATCGCCAATGGCGCACCTTTTTCCGCGCCGCCCTCTGCAAGTACTCCTTGCTGGATCACATCGACGCTCTTGCTCCGTCCGATCCGATGCCGGAGTGGACTCTCCTCGACGCCACGGTCGTCTCGTGGCTCTATGGGTCCGTCTCTCTCGGCCTCCTCGACGCTGTGATGAAGCCGGGCGATGATCCTCTCGCTGTCGATCTCTGGAACAGGATCAACGGTCTCTTCATCGACCACAAGATCAACCGCCAGCTTCATCTCTCCACCGAGCTCGATGGGCTCGACATGGGTGAGCTGACGATGAAGGACTACTTGACCAAGGTCAAGGGCCTTTCTGATGGCCTTACCGATCTCGGTGCTCCGGTTGACGACGCCAAGCTCGTGATCCAGTGTCTCAACGGCCTCCCCGAGCAATACGACTCGGCTGCCGACCTGATCTCCCTCATGCCCGGGATGACCTTCGAGCAATGTCGGTCTCTCCTCGAGCTTCAGGACATGAAGAAGAAGAACCACCAATCCCGTTCCGGTGACACGGCTCTCTACTCCGCCACGTCCAACCCGAACCCTAACCCTGGCAAGGGTGACGGTAAGGGGAAGAAGAAGCAGGACAAGGAGGTCACGACCGTTCCAGCTCAGGCCCCTGCCGCACCATCTTGGCCGCCGATGCAGCTTCCCTGGAACGACGTCTTCCAGATGTGGCCCTACGGCCAGGCCGGCCTGATCGGTCGTCTGCACAGCTACGTGCCGCGCCCCACGCCGCCCTCTCATTCCTACTATGCGCACGATCCGTATGGTGCGGTGCCCTCCTATGGCTATGGCACTCTGCCATCGCCCCACGGCTATGGCAACCCACCCCCATCGCTGCGCCTCCAACACCGACACCTTCGACGGCCTCGTGGGACCAACAAGCTCTGCTGAACCAGTTTCAGACCATGGGACTGCAAGCTCCTCCTCGTGAATGGGTAATGGATACTGGCGCATCCTCCCACTTCGCGTCCGACCTCGGTATGCTCACATCTGTGTCTCCCCCCTCTTCCTCCTCTCGTGTGGTCATTGTCGGTAACGGTTCCTCTCTTCCGATCATCGCTACCGGTCACGCACGTCCTATCTCCACCTCATCCCGCCCACTTTACCTTCGTAATATCTTAGTAGCTCCTCACATTGTGAAAAACCTTCTGTCAGTTCGTCAGTTCACTACCGATAATCATGTCTCTGTTGAATTTGACCCTATTGGTTTTTCTGTGAAGGATCTGCCTACTAGGACCGAGATTCTCAGATGCAATAGTTTCGGAGCCATCTACCCGGTCCGAGCCCCCTCCACCAGTCCACCCACCGCCCTCCTCGTCACCGACTCTGCGCTATGGCATCGTCGACTCGGACATCCAGGCCAGCCTGTCATGGACTCCTTAGTTCGCTCTTCGGCTATTCCTAGGGAAAAGAATAAAAATAAGACTAGCTTGTGCAATGCCTGTTAGTTAGGTCGTCATGTTCGTCTTCCTTTTTACTCTACCCATCGTGTAACTGTCACATCATTTCAAATAATACACTGTGATTTGTGGACGTCTCCTGTTGAGAGTATTTCTGGTTTCAAGTACTATCTTGTTTGCCTTGACGATTTCACTCAATATGCCTGGGTTTATCCTCTACGAGCGAAGTCCGAAGCTTTCTCTCACTTAGCGTCCCTGCATGCCTTAGCTCACACCTAGTTTCAAGCTCGCCTGCAAGCTATACAGTGCGATAATGGTCGCGAGTTCGATAATTCTCTCCTTCACACGTTTGCCCAACGCCATGGAATAGCACTCCGCTTTTCATGTCCATATACATCTCAACAAAACGGTAAAGCTGAAAGGATTATCCGCACCCTCAATGACATTACTCGCACCCTCCTCATACAAGATAGCATGCCACCTCGCTTCTGGGTCGAAGCTCTCCATACAGCTAAGCCTGGACATGAGCCAGCTCGGGCTAGGCTCGGTGCGAGCCGCACTTTAGCTCGCTCCTTTTCAGCTCGGCTCGGGTTTGGCTCGGTGCGGCTCGCGAGCCGAGCAGGCACTGGTCACTGCCATGTGGGTCCAGCCGGAGCGGATGCATGTATTGATTTAATATACTCTAGATATGGATGTATCTAGACATGAAACCGTATTTAGAGAAATTTGTGACGTCATTTTCTGGAGGGAGGTAGTATAAAAAAAGATATACAACTATTATAGATAAATTCTAGTTTGATGTTAGCTGAAATTGCTCAGGTGGTCGAAATTTGTGAAACATGCGTCCCCAACTTCCTGAGAAATTGTTCAAATTTCTCCCTCCCTGAGCTTCAGATCTGAAATTCCTTCGGGGATTCTCTAGAGGAGGTGTTGATCTACCAATCTACCAAAGCAATTTCTGATTGCTGTAGTTTCCATAGGGAAACCTTGTAGTCCTAGGTCTTCTTGGTGGAGATCCTTGTGAGGGAGTGTTTTCCTGTTGTGGAAGCTCCCCTTGTGGAACGCTGTGGTGGAGGGAGTCGCGATCTCTCACCGTGGTGTAGTTGGGAGCCTCCTTGTTGTGGAGTGACCCCAACCTTGTGTGAAGGTTGTGCTACCTCGATCAGCACCTTGAGTGGAGAAGTTGAGGACGCATGTGTGGTGTTCTTGACTGGGAGATAAGTTGTCCTTGGTGGAAGCCTTTGTGGTTCCGACGCCTTTTGTGGTGTCGCACCTCTCCCAACGCAGACATACCTTCTTGCAAAGGAAGGGAACTGCGGGAAACAAATCCTGCGTCCCGCGTCTCTTCACTTTGGGTGATATCTTTCCTAACCTTTACCTCGATCTACTTGCTACATGCAGCATGCGCCTATTTTGTAGGGCGGAGTCTCCGGCCTCATGGGCGGAGTCTCCGGCCATTCTTTCCGTTGTTCAACTTTCATTAGGCTCATATACTTGCTGCATAAAGACTCACTTTATATTGTTGTTGAGCCCCTTAAAATGAACAAGAGCTTAAAATTTTGTAGCATACCTATTCACCCCTCCCTCTAGGTATCCGGACCGATCTGGCTACACTTTCATTTGGTATCAGAGCCAGGTTGCTCTTTTACTTAGGTTTAACCGCCTAGAGTGTTTGGATACCTATAGTGGGAGTTGTGTCCTGTCTCGTGTGCTTTTTGGAACAATCCGCCATGGCAATGGAAGCCACCGGCTTCGCGGCCAATGACACCAAGATTGGAGTCATTTGTTGTGAACTGGAAGGGGATTTTGTTCCTAAAGCATCTAGACAAGACATATACAATTGGTACCTGAGACCAATTAGAATCTTGGTGTGATTGCCTGTCAACACCCAAACCACTAAGATCGATCAAATGAAGTTTTCCAATCTTCTTCCCTCTTCCATGCACAATCTGCGGTATTAGTGAGAATAGGAGAGCACCAGGATACAACACGATATTTCTGAAAGCTTCAAAACTGTGTATAAATAAACAAGGCATTTGCAGGCTATAAGATAACGGAGCTCATGTTTCAGGTTGTTATGCTACAGAAGATAAACTGCAGTAATGGCAGTATACTAGTAAGGTCGTTGGGTCCAGGGTGGAATGGAAGCACAACAAAGCTACTGTTGTGTTTGTGTCTCATATTATGTATGAGTTGGGTTACATTAGGACTCTGAGTTGTATTAGGTGTGGACATGTTACAAGTAGTGTTCGAGTCGGACTCTAGTAGCCTAGGCCTCCCATATAATTGTGGAGGCACCACATGTTTTAACCTATGGCGACTTGATAGCAGTAGGAGCGCAAGGGAAGCCGGCGACTTGTGCCAGCGACCAAGGCGGCCAAGTGCTGCAGTATCAAAGGGGAGGAGAGCCCATAATCATGCCCCGCAGATGTAGGCAATTTGGCCGAACTGCGTTACCAAATCTCGGTGTCGTCATCGTGCTGTGATTGCTTGGTTACTTGGTAGATCGACTACGCGCCTACGATTATAACAAGTGGTATCAGAGCAAGGTTCGAAGTCCGCGGGTTGTTGATCTAGAGCTGTCGCAAGATTCGTCCAGAAAGTCGATGCGTTCGCCAAGGTGCAGGTCATGGCGACGGAATACGTCAGCGAGGGAATTGAATAGCGCGGCAGAAGCGATCGGAAAGCATTGCGGCAGTTCAGATCGGATCGGCGAGCTAGGCAACAGTGTGCAGTATGTGTTCGAAGGCTGATCGGACTCGGCGAGTCGTGGCGCAGCAGGACAAGCAAATTGGGCAGGTCCAGGTGCACGGAGCCACGCGGGCAAGGTCCGGGTGCACGAAGGCACGTGGGAGCGCGCATGTTGCGTTCATCAGGAGATCGATCGGAAGCCAGAGAGAGATTTGTTATGGAAACAAAATCACGACGTGTCAGGAGTCTTAGGGTGTGTTTGGTAGCCCGGGTGAGCTATCTCACCTCATACAGGCTGAGTCTAGCCATGTTGACTACATACAAGTGTGGTTTACAGCGTAGTGTTTGGTAGGTCGTATGAGGTCAGCTGTGCTCAGTTGAGGTTGTGTTTGGTGTCCCGTATGATATGAGCTATGCCATATATTATTAAATAGCAAACAGGTCCCTGGATAGAAATATAAAACGCAATCAGGTCCCTGGTTACAAAACCAAAAAAGCAATCAAGTCCTATAAGCTTGGGCTCCGGCACCGGCGCCGCCACGCGCCGCCCGCCGCCGGCGAGACAGCCTCTCCGCGGTGGTCTGCACCTGCTCCGCCTCGACGCCGCCACAAGGAGCTCAGGGAAGGGGCGGAGCTTGGGCTGTGTCAGTCGAGCCGCCGGCGAGAAAGCAACTCCGCAGTGGGCTTTGTAGCTCGTCGGCGCCCTTGGAGTCGCGACAGCGCTGGGCTGCGTCCGTGGAGTCGCGGCGCTGCTGGGAAGCGTGGCGAGGCGGCGCTGGGCGGCGGGCTGAGCGGCGTTGGGCAGCGGGGACAGGCGGGTCAGGACGGCGCTCCCAGCACGCGAGGCGACGGAGCGGACTCGTCCGTGGATGCGAGGCGACGAAGCTGGGCTCGTCCCTGGACGCAGCCGGCGGAGCTCTGGGGCGGGGCGGCGTTGGGTGGGGCGGGGGTGGGAGTCTGGGCGGCGCTCGGCGACGGGACGGGGCGGGGCGGCGCAGCGCTGGGCTCAGGTTGAATGAGAGAGAGAGAGGAATCAGGGGAAATGAGGTTGGGGTCGACCGGGGCTGGGGAGCGACGGTCCAATGGGTCCCACGCGTGGGAAAATTTCCGGATGAGCTCGGCAGGGCTGAGGAGAGAAGCTCGATCTCAGCTTCTCTCCTGGGCAGGGCTGAGAGTGCTTTTCCGCGCGAGGTGGGCAGGGCTGAGGAGAAAGAACCGGGCTACCAAACAAATGAAAACGGGGTGGGGGGAGATTTTCTGTGTCCAACCGGGCTACCAAACACACCCTTAGTACGTCTTCGAGGCGGAGTCCTGCAACGCAGCAGGATCAGGCCAGCTGAGACACGAAGATAGGCAACGAGCAGAAAATCAATCAGCGAATGAAGAAAACTAATCAGGTTACATCAAGGTAGCAAGGCGTTGGGCAAAGGCAAAGCAAGTTGTAGCATCGGTAGTTGAGCCAAAGCAAGGGAGCATACCACGTGAGGATCAGGATCAGAGGTGTTCTTTTGATTGGATTTTGCTACGTATGCACGTGGCTGTCACGAGCGGTTAGCTCTGGTTATTTTTCAAAGGTCAGCTATATAATGGCAGATAAGATGAGAAATTTATCGGCACAACGAGGATGTTTGATTGAGTTGCAAGAAGCCAAGCCAAGCTAGGAGGGAAGTATCAAGTGATTGTTTTGTATTCGCGGAAGATAATTTGGGAGCTTGGAGTATGTCGTGAAAAGATCATGTACCAAAAGGCGTTGAGCAATGCATGTTGGTGCTAGACTGACGCGAGGTGGAGCATGGTTGCAGTCGGGTTTGTTCGGCTGGGTCGGACTGACAGTCTCATAGAACAGAAGACGGTGAGGATCGGCGACGACGACGTATGAGCGTGATGGCTGATGGCGTCCGTATTCTGTGGCGTGGAAACACGTGGCGCATGCTTGCGGGGTGCGTGTTTTGACATGGCAATGGCACGGGGTTGATTCAAGACGGTGCGCACATTGGACCTTGAAGTCAACGGGGTGCGGGTGGATTGATCATCCATGGAGTCATGTTGAAGGTGGAGCTGGATTCTGATGAATTCCGCTCAGGCTGATGGATGGGCTACGGTGTAAGGATCCAGATAATCGAAGCCTAGTCAGTGGGAAGGCGAGATGCACGTTGTTCGAACTGGAGCTCAGGGTTCGATGTTACGTGGAACTCGGTATCGGTCGGGTATTGCGGATGCTCGACGCGGTTAGCGGCGAGGCGTGCAGTATGCACGGAACACAACGACGGAGACCAATGCATTGATGGTTGGACATGTGGTCTGACAAGTGTGCAAGGCTGCTGAGTCAGTATTCACAAGTATCAGGTTCATGTTGGTGACTAGGTCTATCGGGACTAACGTCAAGTGATGGACAGGAGTCTGCCATAGAAAATATGCGAAAGTGTTGATGAGACTACTGTGAAGTTGACTCAAAGTGACTCAAGGGCGACAGTGAAATTCTTTCAAGTTATATAACTTTCACGCAGGTCAGTGATCGGTGTGTGATGGTGTTGAACGGGAAGAAGGGACTACTGTTGCAGGTGGAGACACGTACGTGGAGGCTGGGAGTAGCAGTGGAGCTCACGGAAGACAGCTCGAGTCTAGAGTACATGAAGGTTTGATACTTAGACGAACTCAAGGTGGTGGAGAATATTCGCCAAGGTGGAGTTTGTTGTGTTGTGTCTCATATTATGTACGAGTTGGGTTACATTAGGACTCTGAGTTGTATTAGGTGTGGACATGTTACAAGTAGTGTTCGAGTCGGACTCTAGTAGCCTAGGCCTCCCATATAATGTGGAGGCACCACATGTTGTAACCTATGGCGACTTGATAGCAGTAGGAGCGCAAGGGAAGCCGGCGACTTGTGCCAGCGACCAAGGCGGCCAAGTGCTGCAGTATCAAAGGGGAGGAGAGCCCATAATCATGCCCCGCAGATGTAGGCAATTTGGCCGAACTGCGTTACCAAATCTCGGTGTCGTCATCGTGCTGTGATTGCTTGGTTACTTGGTAGATCGACTACGCACCTACGATTATAACAGCTACAGGCAACTACAAAGTATACCAGAAAAGATCTTAAGTTACGATGATCACACAACTAAGTACTTAACATGTTTTATCTATTTGATTGCTATATTTATTTGATTAATGGAAGGAGTGGCACAAGCTTATCAGCCATTCAAACTTAAAGATGCTATACATATATTATACAAGCAGATGTCTGTATAACAAGCAGATGTTCAGAGCTAAATAGTTGTTCTTTTGAACAAGATAAGCATAAAACTGCAGCAAAATGACTTTAATTTGTGCCAAATCTGGATGATTCGGTAACATTATGTGGGAGGCCAGCAACGTTGGTAATGCAAACATCAGAAGCAGGAAGCAATCCATTAGTCAAACACCAGTTTCTTAAAACATTGCAGCATGTGAGTATTACATCAAGGGATGACTAACCAAAAATAACAAGACAAGAACATAGGCAAGTTGTGCAACACAGTTAATTGTTTGTCTATCTTATTATTTTACTTCAAGGAACAGAATTATGTATGATGCTACGAGCAAGTATCAAGCAAATACGACTGGGAACACTAAGGAAATTACTACAAAGGTAAATAGTACACCTCCTATACAGAAATACACTTAGACATGGCATCTAAAGAGGTAAACCTTGAGACCCCAAGGCGCCTCCTCAGAGCTCAGCGTATTCTGTCCGTTCGATCGAAGAGTTACAGCGTTCATCTGCACCGTTCGTTCCTGCTACACGTTTTGGCTGCAGGATCTTCCGCTGACACTGGGTCTCCGCGGTTGTTGGTCCCATTTCGCTGTGGCTGGTAGGGTTCGTTTCGTCAGTCACCCCGGTTTGCTGTCCACACCGCTTGTGCATGCGTGCTTTGTCAAATATCTCTTTCCTGAGGGTAGAATAGGGATTTCACATGCGTGGTCGGTCGCTTGCACGTGCATGCTGGGCGTGCTGCACCCGTTGTTTGCTCGTCGTTGGCCGGCGGGTACAAGTTCTACTGTGCGCCCGGTCAGCCCGACCTTGCTGTCTCCTCGTTGTTTGCCGACGGGTACGGGTTCTAACAGTTCGAGCGTGCCTACTACTGCCTTCGATGGGGGGAGGCAGCCCGGTCCGATTCACTTTCTTCGTTTTCTCTCCCCCACGCCAATCTGGGTTTCTTGACTCCTCGGTTAGCTCCTACCGTCTACATCTCTGCCCATCGTAGATCCACCGCCGCTTTGGCACAATGGATGTCTTCTGCTTTGGTTAAGGTGATTCCCTGGTTCGCCTGTGGGATTTGATTCTTTATGTTGCTTTCGGTAGCCCGTGTGGATCTGATCTGTTGGCTTGCTTTTGTTTGATCTGATCTGTTGGCTTCCTTTTGTTTGTTCCTGAATCATGGTCGGCATCTTGGATCTGGTCTTCTTATTGCTTTGGACTGCTCTTTCCTGGTTGTCGCTTGTCTTCTTCCTGCTTTGCACGATGCTTTTGCTGGTTGGATTTGGTCTTTTTCGTTCTCCCATGAGTCCTTGCTTTTGTTCTGCCCTTTTATGCTCTGGCCTTTTCATAGAACCATTTTCTTCAGTTCTTGTCATTGGATCTGCTTTTTTCCTTGCTTTGGTTGTTCTGTTCGTCTATGGATTTGGTCACGCCGTTGCTGCCGTCCTCGGTGACGTGGCCGAGTTGCTGCCGCTGCACTCTGAGCATGGCTACCGCTCGCGCTGCTGCTGTGCCGCCCGCCAACGTGTCTTCCTTCTTCGCGAGCCAACGACAACGACGAGCCGAGGGGCACCTCCATGATTCGACGTCTCGGGTGTTCCAGCAGCACATCGGGGAGGATGTCCTCGCAGTCATCGCAATGTCCGCAGGTACAGCAGCTGGCCTTCCCTTGCCTCCCCATCCCCTTCCTTGAACATCTCTTCCTAATTCTATGGCTGAAATACAATACCCTTTCTTCTCCCTACCATGAGGTTGCAGGTGTGTACATAAGCTGTTTGTGTAAATTCCCAAGGGCAAAGACTGCTCCTGGAAGAACGCCCACAGGTCAACTTGGCTCCGTAAGTTGTGTGTTCTCTCAGATGTCATCTTGATGCTCGGTGACGTGGCCGAGTTGCTGCCGCTGCACTCTGAGCATGGCTACCGCTCGCGCTGCTGCTGTGCCACCCGCCAACGTGTCTTCCTTCTCCGCGAGCCAACGACAACGACGAGCCGAGGGGCACCTCCATGATTCGACGTCTCGGGTGTTCCAGCAGCACATCGGGGAGGATGTCCTCGTAGTCATCGCAATGTCCGCAGGTACAGCAGCTGGCCTTCCCTTGCCTCCCCATCCCCTTCCTTGAACATCTCTTCCTAATTCTATGGCTGAAATACAATACCCTTTCTTCTCCCTACCATGAGGTTGCAGGTGTGTACAGAAACTGTTTGTGCAAATGCCTAAAGGCAAAGGTTGCTCCTGGAAGAATGCCCACAGCTCAAGTTGGATCCGTAAGTTGTGTGTTCTCTCAGATGCATTCCTCTTGAAGCTTTACGTGTTTCAATATGGATTCTTGGTTCCTATTAATTAACATGTTATATTATTATGTTGAACTTCACTTATCAGGCTGTAGCAGATTCTGGCGGCTCTATTTGAGTGGGGGAGTGACACCAATGTAGAATGCAAAGGTATATGCTGTATATTAATTATCAGAACCATGTCTTTGCGATGATTGAAGTAACTCATTTTTTGGATATTGTTGAATGGCATTGTACTAAAGGAAATTCAAGAAATGAAGTTTCTTTTGTATTGTCTTGGTTTTGTAAATGTCTTTTCCATGTACTACTCAGTATTGAAAGAACAAGTAAAATATTACTATTATTATATAGTCTATAATTTACATGGTAGGCATAATTTCTTCCTGTTTTTCTATTGTTTGTTGATTCTGCCCTCTTTGCTACCTGGCCTACAGAGGCTACGTAGCTGTCAGAACACTACCGGAGCTGACCACAACATCTCCTGCATGCTGGACCTGTAGGAGTTTGATGATTTCCTTTTGCAGGTTTGTTGCCTTTGAGTACAGCTAAAAGTTGATCCACACAGTTTTTCTTTTTGTTCATGAGAATTTGGGACTTTTCATTAGTAATAGGAATTGGTGCTGATGCTTTCTACATTTACTTAATTGCAAACATGTTCAGAGTTTTCTCTATGTTGTATCACCAAAATGTGTAATAAATAAAGCATGGTTTCATGGTTTCATCGTTTAATATAATTGATGTTGTAGTTAAGCACATATTTTTAAAGGAACATTGTTTTTAAATTGGATCATGTCTCTTTTGCGAAGATATTACAGTACCACTTCCAAATTTGTTCTAATGAATTTCCTAGGAGGAAGTAACTACAAATGCTTGCTACATCTCGATTGTTCCTGTCATGTCATGGTCATGTTTCTTAGCTATTTTTTCTCTTTGCTTCAATATTGTCGTCGACATGAGGAATAATTCATATGCCTTCGATGTTATTAGTTTACTGTCATGAATATATCAATTAAAGAATAACTCCAGACATTGACATCAATGGTGCTGTGAACACGAGCCATTCTTCTTATGCTTTACATATTTTCAGATGTTGAGGTGTAACCCGAATTTGAGTTTGGATGGCGCGAGGTTAACGATAATAACCAAAATAACTGCGTGCTACAGGTTTGTTCCCATCATGCCCACCCCCTGATATGGCTGAGCTTCACTATATCTGTTGAAAAGTAATGTTTCTATTTTAATTAGGATGTCGTGCAGATAATAGGCTATGGCTGAGCTTCACTAAATCAACGCCGCAGGCCCCAGGTGAATAGCTCCATTGGTTTCTTCAAATAATTCTTAATATATAGCCTCTATTGTTTCTGTTCTTGGATAAGAATCTGATTAGTTACTATTTTTATTTTCTGTTGAATGGTGTAGCTGAATATTCCCTCCTAATATATGATAATATCAATCGTAATTTGTTGTGAAGCTTCATGATATTGTGTGCCCTACTTAGCAAACAATAATTTTAAGCAAATGGAGTTTCCTCTCATAGATAATTTTAACCAATAATTCTTCTCAGGATACAACATTTACAAACTATCAGAGAGGACGATAATGTGAGTTTTTCATTTCTCGATTTGAATTTTGTTGGCACAATTTCCCTAGATTTTGAGGCTGTTTTCTCTTTCTTTATTTCTTGGTGTGTTCAATTGTTGTTTGAGTGATTCGCGCGTGCCAGTGAGAACGGGGATGAAGAAAATGAGGCACAGATGGAGATGGAAATTGGAAGATTGTGCCAACAATAAGTTCAACCGAAGATGCAAGATTCCAAGTAGGTGACGAGACAAAACTGGTTATCTACGATAGAGATCACCTCCATGCCAGATCTTTTCTTGAAGCAGGTCATCCTTTTGGATTACTTGCCCTCGGTCACGACTCATCTCACCATCTTTATTTTTTTCTCAGGTCTTCCATCATCTGATTGCTTTTTTGATTATGGATTCTGCATCTAGGTTCAGATCAGCTAGACCCATGCCAATGGATGAGGTATGAAAATAATTTCTTTTTTGGTCACAGACACACTGAGTACATTCTATTGATTAAATAGGGCATGTTGAGCCAAGAAATACATGCTATTTATTTCTTCTAACGTTTGTTCTCATGGTGGTATTCAGGCCTAACAGCACAAGATTTTACCACGCTTCCACTTACAACAAGGGTAAGTAAATCAGGGCTTTCTTTTAATTTTCTAATTATTTGGAGAAATACCATCCAAGCATTATTTGCAAGCATGCATGGAGAAATACATGCTAGATTTTGTTGCTATAAGGCTGGTGCCACTGCATCACGGGCTATAGCCCATGATAGTGATGCCACGTCAGCTTTTTCCTCCACTCTCACCCCACTCTCACCTCACTCTCACCCCACGGTGCCAGTGCACGGACTATAGTGGCAGCTCTCACTTCTCTCTCCTCCACATCAGCATTTCTTTTTCAGATTAAGTTATTTCACTCGCTTTTGTTTAGACATTTAAAATAATGCAAGGAAATAATTTTATTGAATTAAAAATGTTACCGATTACATAATAATTAATAAAATTGCATAATAAATTGAAAAAATTACATAATAAATTGAAAAAATTACATAATCTAGGCATTACTTTTTGCCCACACATGCTCAATCAAATCTTGCTGGAGCCGTGTATACATCGGTGAGTCCCTCATTTCGGTGTCCATCTGAATCCTGGCTGCTAGGCTTGACGGTGCATTGTTGTGTATCGCCGGGCCGACATTGGAATCAACTGTCTCATAGATGTGGTCCAAATTGGTACCACGCTCATCGTCGATGATCATGTTGTGCAGAATGACACATGCACGCATGATCATCCCAAGAGTACGCTTCGAGTAGGAGCGCCCGGGAACTGCTATAATGTTGAACCGAGACTTGAGCACTCCAAAGGCACACTCGACATCTTTGCGCCAAGCTGATTGTGCTTTTGTGAATAGCCGATGCTCGTCACTTTGTGGAAGAGTAACACCTTTCATGAACACCGGCCAGGAGGGGTAGATGCCGTCGGCAAGGTAGTAACCCCTGTTGTACTCGTGTCCATTCACCGTGAAGTTTACTATGGGTGCTTCTCCCCTAAGCACATCAGTGAACAACGGCGACTGATTGAGTACATTGATGTCGTTGTTGGACCCGGCCACTCCAAAAAGGCATGCCAGATCCAACGATCATACGACGCAACGGCTTCTAAGATTATGGTAGGGTGTTTGATGTCTCCCCTTGTGAATTGACCGGCATGCGCAACTGGGCAGTTCCTCCACTGCCAATGCATGCAATCGATGCTCCCTAGCATGCCCGGAAAGCCACGCTCCTCGGCTTTCGCTAGGAGACGCTGAGTATCCGCGACATTTGGTCGACGGCAAAACTCATCCCCGTAACAATGAATGATGCCTTCACAGAATCTCTCTAGACATTCTGCTGAAGTTTGTCTAGCTAGCTTAAGCCACTCATCTATCGTATCTGCAGCGGCTCCATAAGGTAACAAGCGCAAAGCCGCAGTACACTTTTGTAGGGAGAAAAACCAGGACGGTTGAGAGCATCAACTCTTTGGGTGAAATACGGAGAGTATTCACCCAATCTATCCACAATGCGTAGAAAAAGGTGTCGCCTCATTCGGTACCTTCGCCGAAAGAAGTTCGGAGGATAAGTACAGTTGTCGGCGAAGTAGTCGTCGTAGAGCCGATCGTGGGCACCCAGACGATCACGCCTGATGTACCCTCGATGGCGTCGCGTCCGGCTTGACTCCGCCTCGAGGTTGAGCATCGCCTCCTCATACTCCGCCTCGAATGCATCGATCATATCACCCTCCATTCCTTCGCTCGAATTGCTGCTGGACGAAGACATGGCGTCGAGAGGAGTGGAAATGGAGAGTGGAAATGGAGATGAAGTGGGGTGTGAACTGAGTGAGGGGGTGGGGGGTATTTATAGGGGGTTGGGGATGAAATTTGGAATTTTTTGACATTTTTTTCGAATTTTTGGAGGCTGCAACGGATACTTCAACGGCTAGCTGATGTGGACGAATCACAGCTCGCCACGTCAGCTAGCCGTTGCGGCTACCGCCTCCCTACCGCCCGCCTCCCGCCCCCCTCTCGCCCGCCTCCCGCCCAACTCCCGCCCCGCCATCGCGTCGCCTCCCTACCGCCCCACTCCCGCCGCCCTCTCGCCACCAACGCGGGCGACAGCGAAGCGATAGCGACCGCTACCGCCGGGCGATGGAACCATCGCCCCCCGCTGCCGTCCCGCCTCCCTACCGCCCGCCTCCCGCCCCGACGCGGGCGGTACCGCCCCCACTCCCGCCCGCGTTGGCACCAGCCTAAGTTACCTCTTACCAGTGAATGTTTTTTATATGTTGTTTGCGTATCATGCACTCTAGAGATAGTGTTGCTCATTTTCGTAGTTGCCCTGTAAATATGAACTAACTGTTCATTGTGACGATGCTCCTATGGATCTTATATCGATGCTTCTACTATTTTCCATCCTTGCCGTATATAGCTTTCTTTTGGTTTGTCTTGATATCAGTTGTGAAGTTAGTCACGTGGTTGGACTCTTGGTTCACTGGCATTATCTGGTTAGACCTGGCTTTACCCGTATATATGGTTTTACTTATGCTTGCTCAATGCAGTGTTGTTAGGTATTCAGTTCTGGCTTCGCGTGGTCATTTTTCTGAGAAAGGAATTTTAATTTGCGCCTTCAGATGTACTGGAGAAAATGACATAGCTTTGTACTGAAATTTTCTTGCGTTGCTCCTGTTCATGGGGTATACCAACCCTTGGCGTAGATTGAGCTTAGCCATTGAGTATTATTTCAACAATTTGTATTGTAAGACATGTCAATACTGATGATTTTCATATGGCGGTTTACACTTATATGCAAGAGGCGCGTAATAGTTTGTAGATATTGTAATGAAATACCTATATCATGAAGACTCTTATGGCTGTAAATTTTATGTATGAAAGAGAATTGCGCTTTGCTCTAAAATTATACTACAACTACTATGTACAGTAATGTTTGATTGACATGTCGTATTAACACGATGCTTATCATACCGTTTTACCAAACGATTACCACTGCCAAAGGCGGGTGGCGCGCGGCAAGCCGCGCCAGGGGATCTAGTAAAGGTGGCCATGGCGAGCAAGGGGAAGCTCAGAAAACCGCACCCATGTTGTAAGCCCCCTCCGTCGACCGCAGTAACCGCCCATGTTGTAGTTGGTGGTCGATCACATCAATCAAACAAACAAAAAGCATAATGTCAGAATTCAGGTTCAGCAATTGTTAAGCATAAGCAAAGAAGTAAAACAGCCATATATATACACATCATTCATGAATGCAGCAGCTCACACTATTGATGATATAAATTAGTAGGCAGTACACAGCTCGACAAGAACTGAAGCTTAATAAAAGGAAGCGCCTTGTACTCAGCCACTAAAAGCACCATCAAAATACCTTTCTAACTACAGGTTACTTCATCGTGCGCGCATTTCAGTTGAAGAAACTATCCAGATTGATTGATACCTGTCCGGTGTTCCCGTTGATGAATACGTTGCTGCAGTTGAGGTCGCGGTGGATGATGCAGGGATCATGCGTGTGCAGGTGGTCGAGCCCCTCGAGGATCTGGCGCGCCCACTTCTTGAGCGCCTTGACGGAGACGTGCTTGTGCCTGTCCCGGTAGTCGCGCAGGGATCCCGAGTTGCAGACCTCGGTGATGAAGTTGAGGACGCCGTGGTCGCGGTCGAGCCAGACCTTGAGGAAGCCGATGATGTAGTCGTGGTGGAGGGAGCAGAGGAGGCGCACCTCGACGTGGAGGTGGTCGACCATGGCAGGGTAGCGGTCCGCTAGGGCGCGCACGCGCACCCAGTTCCACGCCACCTCGAGCTCTTCCTCCTCGAACCGGCGGTACACCTTCTTGACAGAGCCGAGCCCCAGCACCGCCGACTACCGCCCGAACTGTCCCGTCGGTTCAAACTCCTCGAACGCCTCCTCGTCGGAGGTCATGTCCTCCTGGCTACTGCTCCTGTTGTTGTCGCCGATGGCACGCTGGCCGGGGGGGGGGGGGAGGCGCCGGGGAGCAGCGCGGCGTAGGTGCGGGCGGGGCGCGGTGGCTGGCGCGGCGCTGGCACGGGGAGGTGCGGGGCCTCGGGGACGGAGGTCGAAGGGCAGATGCGGCGGTGGGGATTGGAGATGTGAGATCTGGTGGAGAGAGGTGGTCGAGATCTGGTGGTCGAGACATGGAGGCGGCGTGGTCGAGATCTGGTGAAGGGGGTGGAAGAGTGCTAGGGTTTGGGGCCTTGGGGGTGTGGATGTCCCTCTCGATCGCGTGAGATTTCATGAAACTACCCCTGCCCACTTGTGCGGTCAAGACTGGGAATACTAGGCCGATTCGGTCAATTCGCGTGAAAAATTTTGGGGACTGGGAGGCGCGTCAAACTTGCGCAGTAACTTTGGAGCATTGGATGGAAGCCATCTGAATGGCTGAGATCTGCTTCGTTGGGTGATCCGTGGAAAGCTCCGTGGAAAGCCATCTGAATTAAGAAAAGAATCTTTACCTAATAATAAAGAAAGAGTTGCTTCTCCCAAAATTTTCGTCCAATTTTTATATTGACCTTATTTTCTAACATAATTACAGGGCACTGCCATCGCTTAAATTAAAAACGGTTCGCCTCTGTTCGTAAAAGAAAACACCGAAGCCTCTTCGGTCACCCAACTTCCGACGATCCAGATCCACCCTGCGCTCCGTCGCGACCTTCTGTAACCGTTTCCATGGTCGCGAGGCTGGAAGCGTCGAGAGGGGTTCTGGTCCTCAGATCGGAGGCGTGATCGCTGGATCTGCAGCTTTCCAGCCGAGGCGTCGCCTCCACGACTCCACGGCTCCAGTACCTGATATGTGGTTTGAGATTCGTTGATTGGTCCGTCCAGCCGACGGTAAAAATAGAAATCAACGAGCGGAAGGTGCAATTGTTCATGCTCGTTGCTGAAGCGGCGGAAAAAGTCTCGCGCTCTGCCGGCCGTCTCCCGCATCCGCAACGGCATGATCCATGGCGTTGTCCTAGCCGCCCTCATGGCGCAGAACGATGAGCACGACAAGCAGCTCGAATGTGCCTGATGCGCTGCTCCAGCTCGAGGATACGCTTTCGGACATCCGTGGCTTCTGGTCTCGCCGCGTTCAGGTGCTTGGCGAAGTCGCGCCTGTTCTACCTGGTTGTGACCTTGGAGCTCAGCTTGTACCTGACGGTTGTGGTGCGCAGTAACATCATGAACCTCTGCCACGGTGCCATTGCGCGGGAAGTAGCTGCTCTACTTTGGAGCCCGAGTGCATATGCCAGCTTCCTGTGCTACCGATTGAAGGCTGTTGCATGCACGTCCTCTGCTCCTGAAATAGCTTCTCTGAAGATGGGTCGGTCTGAATATTCAGACATTGGTTTTCTTGAGCTGACATACTCGATGACAAGCATGGCCTTGACATATTCCCCTGGCGACAGTGGACACCATGCCGCCCTGTCTTTCTACTACGCCGTGCGGATGCCCTTCTCAAGTAGAACCATGGAGTTTAGTGAGGTATTGCACGCAATCATGTACAAGAGAGGAAAGATCAACACTTTGTGTACTGACTAGATCAACTAAAAACATAACAAAAAATAAAGACTTGAAAATAGTAGTACATCAAATAAAAATTATTTGCATTATATTTTTTTTTTGTGTGTACGATTTGGTAGTTAGAGATCGATGAAATATAGCGTGAGAATTAGAGAGACCGTCAGAATATCGGTGCAAAATGATGCGGTATTTTTTTTTACATCAATTGGACTTGCTATACCTTCCCTCATGCTCGTGCTCCGCTCAAGGCGAGAATGAGAATAAGGCAAATTAAGGTTAGATTTACACAAGTCGATCAATTTTGTAGTTAAGTATTCTACACGGCAACTACTACATATGACCGTGTCATGCAAAATAAAACTCAATCCGTAGCAACGCACGGGCATATTTGCTATAAATAAAAAAAGGGCTGGAGTCACCCGACACATGGCCTGCGTCGGCCCATAGCCAGCCCAGGAAAAAGGCCAACCAGCCGATGGTCGGCGGCCTCTTTTTTTTCGCGGGTCGGCGGCCTCATCCGCCCGAGGCCCAAGCCCACCATAGTAGTTAACTCTTAAACATTCGTTGCGCCTATTTAGCACGAATCCTTCGGTGGTGCATTTGTTGGTATCATGGAATGTACTAGGGAGGTCGTGGATTTGAGTCTGCCACGGCGCTCTTTTTGCGGGATTAAGGGTGTGTTTTCCTTTTTCGATTCTTTGGATGCTAATTAACCGGTGGCCCCTACACAATTAGCAATAGGTAGTGCATGTGGCAGAGTCTGTGCGTGTCGCACTCACGACAACGTATGACTACAGTTCTTTTTTCTATTTGACCGCAGATTATTATTGTTCCATGTGTATCCTCTCAACTTTAGATAAAAGATCTGTCAAATTTCTCAGGGACTACTAGTAGTATACTACAGTCTACAGTTGGTTGCAAATTCCTCTCAACTAGTAGTATTCTTCCCGACGCCGTGGTCGTCCGATGAGCGGAGCCTGCGTGGGTCCCTAGTTTCCAGCCCAAGTGTGTTATTTCATGGTCAGCATAAAAATGTGGGCCCCGTCTGTAAGTGGTAGGTCTTAAAATTAATATTTTACGGATACGTGGACAAAAACTGACACCTGTATATGACACATAGACGAAAATTGACAAGTGGATATGACATGTAGGCAAATATCGACACGTGGATATGACACATAGGCAAAAATTGACACGTGGACATGACACGTAGGTCAAATTGCTATTATGACCAATTGGCGTAAGCAAATTATGACCTTCCTAACAGAGAAGGTCATAATGTTTTAGGGATTGGACCCTCCCAGATGGCATATGACCAACTGGCTCGAGATGGTCATAAATCTATGACCAAGACAACTATGGTCCTTAAGATAAAGGTCATTGGACAACACATTTCTTGTAGTGTGCCTTTTTCCACGCAGTAGCCAATGGGAGGCGCAGGAAGTGCATGATCCCCCGACTGATCTCGGAAGACGGGGAGCTTTCAGATCAGAAGGAACTGATGGATCACATCAACCAGTTCTACCGGGGTCTCATGGGGTCTTAGGGTGAGCCCAGGGTGTTCGCTTTGGCCCAGTATTCCTGGCCGGCGAACATGAGGATCTCCGAGGAGGAGAATTGGGGGCTGGAGAGAACATTCTCGGCAGAGGAGCTGGACCTTGTTCTCGAGGACATGAAGCCTAATTCAGCCCCGGGTCCGGATGGGTTTCTGGTACTGTTCTTTAAGAAGTTCTGGGAGGTCCTGAAGGGACCTATCCTGGAGATTCTGAATGACTTCGCCCTAGGGAGGGTGGACGTTGCGCGGCTAAACTACGGGATAATCACTTTGATCCCAAAGGTTAAAGGGGCGGACTGCATCAAACTTTTTCGGCCGATTGCCCTGATCAATGTCATTTTCAAGTTTATAGCGAAGGCTTACGCGTCCCGGGTGTCTCCGACTGCGCATAGGACGATTGACCGCAGCCAGACGGCGTCTATTAGAGGTAGATATCTCCACGAGGGGGTGCTGGCCCTACACGAGATTGCTCATGAGCTGCGAGCCAAAAAGCTAGGGGGCTTATTGCTCAAACTCGATTTTGAAAAGGCCTACGACCGGGTCAGCTGGGACTTCCTTAGGGAGGTGTTGCTGAGAAAGGGATTCTCGGCCGTGGTGGTTCATCGGCTCATGCAACTGGTGTCAGGGGGACACACGGCTGTCAATGTCAATGGTGAGATTGGTCAGTATTTTAGGAACGCGCGGGGAGTTCGTCAGGGTGACCCTCTCTCGCCGATCCTATTTGATTTCATGGTGGATTCCTTGGCGCTGATGCTGTCTAAGGCTAACGAATCCGGGCATATACAGGGAGTAGTGCCTCATCTGGTCCCTGGAGGCGTTACGCATCTCCAGTACGCAGATGACACCATGATTCTGGTGCAGCCGTTGACTATGGGAGTCGCGAATCTCAAGTTGATTCTGCTGTGCTTCGAGAACATGTCGGGTCTCAAAATCAATTTTAACAAAAGTGAGGCCTATGTGATAGGGGTCACAGAGTCCCAAAGGCTAAGGGTAGCCAATGGGTTGAATTGCAAACTTGGCAGCCTGCCTATGAAATATCTAGGCCTGCCAGTAAGCGATAGAGCGATCTCGGCCTCGGATTGGGAATTCTTGACTGAGATTGTGGGGCATCGGGTTGACCCATGGCAGGGCCTGTTCTTGGCGTCTGCCGGAAGGCTTGAGCTGACTAATTCCTGTCTCTCAAGTCTTCCATTGTTTGCAATGGGTTTATACCTACTGCACGACTCGACACATGGGGTGTTTAACAAAGTTAGGTCCCGCTTCTTTTGGGAGGGGTGGGCACCAAGCGAAAATATCATATGGTGGACTGGGCCACTGTATGCAAGCCGCGGGAGTTTGGGGGATTGGGAATCCTCAATACTAGGTACATGAACATCGCCCTAATGCTTAAATGGATATGGAAGTTGTATCAAAACGCGGAAGGGCTATGGGCAGACCTCCTCCGGGCCAAGTACCTGGGCAATGATCACATCTTCTCTCCAGGGGTGCCGTCGAAGGTGAAAGAACATTTGCTATCCCCATGTGTTTTGATGTTGACAACAATACAATCAAGTGCTCTAACTTTGTCTAAGATGTGCAGGAAACCAACCCCAAAAGAATCGTCGTGAAAAGTTGAGCCAAATGCCAGTTTTCACTGCTGGCCGGAAGTACCGGTCCCTGGACCGGTACTACCGCTGGGCACTTCCGGTGCCCAGTTCCGGTCCCTCTTCCGCTTATTGTTGCAGGTACTGGAACCGTGAGTTCCCCCGAAATTTGGACCGGAAGTAGAACCGGAAGTACCGGTGAACTTGGCGGTACTTCCGCTACCTACTTCCGGTGGAAATTTCCGGAGGAACTTCCGCTTATTTTTGCAGGTACTGGAACCGTGGGTTCCCCCGAAATTTGGACCGGAAGTAGAACCGGAAGTACCGGTCCACCGGAAGTACCGGTGAACTTGGCGGTACTTCCGCTACCTACTTCCGGTGGAAATTTCCGGAGGAACTTCCGCTTATTTTTTCAAGTACTGGATGTCTCGGAGTTGTTGGACCGGAAGTAGCCCCGGTACTACCATGACACCGGAAGTACCGGCCGCCTCAGCGGTACTTCCGGTCATGCGGGATGGAGCGCGCCTGAAAAGATCCGTTGACTGAAGGAAGAAGGGCAGGCCGGAAGTACCGGCCCTCCTGGCGGTACTTCCGGTGCTGCGGGTTTTGAGCGGCTGCCAAGACCTCCAACGGCCAGATTTTGTGAAGGGGTTTAAATACCCCTTCACCTATCTTTGGAGGGTGAGCTTTGCACACTCTCTCTCCTCCATTAATGCCATCAAAGCTCAAAGTCCAAATTCGCAAGATCTCCCAATCCCTTCACCCAAATCCTTTGATTCTTGGAGGATTGAAGGAGAAGGCCCTGATCTACAACTCCACCGAGCAGTTTTTCATTTCCCCTTCATTCATTTGAAGGATCTCATTTCTAGGGTTAGCCTTGTGTTGACCTAGCTTGTTGTTCTTATCACTTGTTGTAATTGCTACAGATTTGTGATTTGGGAGCCCCCAATTAAGTTGTGGGTGTGTGCCCCAAGACCGTTGTAAAGGCTCCGGAATCCGCCTCGAAGGACTCCGATAGTGGAAGGTGAACTAAGCCTTTGTGGCGAAGTTCATCGGAGAATAGGGTGAGGCCTTCGTGGCGTTGAGTAGGCCTTTGTGGCGAACTCACACCCCTCCAACGAGACGTACTCCCTTAACAAGGAGGAACTCGGGAATACATCCTTGTCTTCGCGTGCTTCCCTTTCGGTTATCTCATTCCTCCCTTATCTCCCTATATTGTGCTTCTTGCTTTGTTGTTCTTGTACTTGTCATATAGATAAATTCACCATAGTTGCATATCTAGAGAATTTATCTTTTGTGTCAAGCCTAAATTGAAAAAGAATTAAAAATTGGGTAGCACCTATTCACTTTAGGTGCTCATACGATCCCCTTTCTAGGTGCTCATACGATCCCCTTTCAATTGGTATCAGAGCCTTGTCTCTATATCTAGGCTTCACCGCCTAAGAGAGTATGAGTGTCACCGGTGATGGTTCGGATCCTAAACCCGGGGTGACCATGGAGGATCTTGATAGCTTGGAAACACGTATTAGATCCTCCATGGACACTCAAATGAAGGAATTGCGTGAGATGATCGCGCAACTCCTTCCTAAGGGAGTAGGACCCACACCACCACCGCTAGAGGTAAATTCTTCCGCCGCGCAAGCAACAGAGGTTGAGGGTAGTGATGGAACTAAAGAATCCCCATCTAAAACTGCTAGTGGGAAGGAGTATAGTGAGGTTCCTCACATATGCTCCCCCGACCCACCTATCCCTCATCCTCATATAAACAATAGGGGTGACCCACCCAAGTTTAATCCATCTTGTTTTTCTAATTGGCAATTTCTTATGAGATCTTATATGAAGAGTGCTTCAATCGAGCTTTGGAGGATCATCGAGGTTGGCTTCAAGGCCCACGACCCCAACAACATGACAAGAAGAGAGGTTGTTGATTGTCAACTCAATGACTTGGCTCTCAACATGATCCAAACCGTCGTGGGGGAGAAGCACATGTCCCACATCGAGCTTGCCACCACCGCCAAAGAAGCTTGGGATACTCTCACCAATGAGTTCATCGGCAATGAGAGCATGAAGAGGAATAGGTTTGAGTCCTTGAGCAACCAAGCTGAGGGCTTTTTCATGTTAGAAGGTGAAGAGCATGAAGACATGTATCGAAGACTCAAGACCCTTGCCACTCAATTTCGGTCACTTGGGGCAACTCATGTGGATGATGCATGGATCAAGAGGAAGTATGTGAGTGCTCTATGGCCCTTTGAGTCAACCGACTTGAAGAGTCTCCAAGGAAGGCACAACTATCACCTTATGTCATCAATGGAAGTCATGCAAGAGATGTCCGCATTCAAGGTGGCCGCCAAGAACGCCGAAGATGCTCGTGCTAGAGCCATTGGAATGCACAAGAGTTCTCCCCTAGCTTTGAAGGCCAAGATGATTGCACAAGACGATGATGATGAAGAACAACAAGATGTATCTCATTGGCATCCCAAGGAGCTTGAGGACACCCTCAAGGACTACTCGGCTCTCACTTTGTCTCACTCGCACAAGGATTTTTGGAAGAGTCCATCCAAGGCAAGAGAGTTTGTGAACAAGTCAAGTGGAAAGAAGGAGGGTGGCCAAAGGGTGCGTTCGTGCTACAATTGCCAAGATCACTATCACTTCGTTGCCGAATGTCCCTTTGAAAACCGTGAACACCATGGAGGCAAACTTGTCCGTAAGGTTAAGCCCAAGATCCCCAACAAGAAGCCATTCTTCAAGAAGAATGCCACCAACAAGAAACCTCAACGGATGGTGTTGATTGCTCAAGAGGAATACTCATACGGGGAAGAAGAAGAAGAAGAAACCAAGAGTGAAGTGGCCGGGATCGCCATTGCATATTCATCAACCCCTTCACTCTTTGAATCCCCCAATGAAAATGTCTCAACCTCTTCCGCAAGATGTCTTATGGCCAAGGCCAATGAGGTATCATCTTCTTCAACTCCCAAAGCCATGAGTAATGTAGATGATCCTACTAGCTTTGAAGTTAAGGAGGAACTTGTTGCCTTGGATTATTTTATATCTAACATGCAAGGTGAAACCAAGAAGCATGTTGAGACTCTTATGAGTCAATATGATGATGCTCTTGAGATGCTAGAGGTAAAAGGTAAAATAGAAAGAGATGATGCCATGGAAATTGCTTCTCTAAAAGATAACCTTGAAGAAGAACATGAGCTTAGAGTTTCTCTTGAAGAACAACTAGAATCCATAGAAGAAACTAATAATGCAATTGTTGCTAACCTCATTAAGGAACGTGATCATGCTAGAGCAAAACATAAAATTTGTAAGAAAGAAAAGGTCGAGCTTGGTGTTGGTCATTCTAGACTAACCGAGGAGTTAGAGAAGCTCTCTAAGGCTCACAAGGCTTTGGAGAGTGAGCTCTCCACCCTCAAAAAGTCGTATGAACAACTTCAAGCTCAACCATCTAAAATTGATGTGCCTAGCTCCTCTACTCCTATTACTTGTGATCATGCGAATATTATTGAAAAAAATGCTACGTTGAAAGTTAATCTTGCTAATGCCATCTCCCGTGGTAAGAGGCCGTTTGTCCCTTCCAAAGAGGGGAGAGGTGGTGTTGGTTTCGTTGAGGAGGAGAAGAAAGGAGTCCTTCATGCAAGATGCTAGGGCCCCTCAAACAAGGAAGGCTCCCCAAGCAAAGAAGACCCCCGAAGTTAAGAAGACCAACATTGCTAGTGGTGGTGCCACAAGGGGCAAACCCACTAATGATGACTTTGCGGGAAGGACTAACCCCTTCTATATCTTATATGTTGATTATTATGGGGATGTCTATGCTAAATTTGTTGGTCCTAGAAATGTGCCTATTTACCGCTCTATTTGGGTTCCTAAGACCCTTGTTGCTAACAAAAGAGGACCCATTGAAAAATGGGGACCTAAATCAAAGCAATGATTCCTTGTAGGACTATGCTTCCGACGGGTCAAAATGGGTGCTTGATAGTGGATGCACAAAACATATGACCGGAAGCAAAGAGATCATGACGGAGTTGAGAACAAGTATAAATGAAGCAACCGTCACATTTGGAGACCGATCAAAATCTAAGGTAACGGGTTTAGGCAAGGTGGTAGTTGCTAAGGATGTCACCTTAGTAAATGTCATGCTTGTCGAAAACCTTGGTTACAATTTACTTTCCGTCCATGCTCTTAATAAGATGGGTTTTGCCGTCTTTATTGATGTTGATGTTGTGGTCATCTTGTGGAGCAAGACTCTAAAGGTCGCTTTCGTTGGGTACGTCGAGGATGATTTGTTTGTGGTTGACTTTTCGGGGAAAACCACTACAAATTCGATGTGCCTCTTCGGAAAGGCCGACAAGGGTTGGTTGTGGCATCGCCGCCTAGCCCATGTCAACATGAGAACTTTGCAAAGTCTCCACAAGGGTGGCCACATACTCGGACTAAAAGAAGATGTCTCTTTTGCCAAGGATCGGGTTTGTAGGGCATGTGTTGAAGGCAAGATGCATGATTCTCCTCACCCTAGCAAGACAATCATTTCATCCAAGAGGATCTTGGAGCTTCTCCATGTTGATCTTTTTGGTGCCGTTCCCGAAGCAAGTCTTGGTGGGAAGAAGTATTGCTTGGTGATTGTCGATGATTATTCAAGATTCACTTGGGTTTATTTCTTCAAGTTGAAGAGTGAGACCCAGCAAACCTTCATCGACTTCTCCATTGAAATGCAATGTCAACACAATGTCCCCATATTGGCTATTAGGAGTGATAATGGCTCCGAGTTCAAGAACTACACCCTCAATGAGTTTCTTAGTGAAGAGGGTATTTGTCATCAATATTCCGCCGCATATACCCCTCAACAAAATGGTGTAGCCGAGAGGAAGAACCGGACTCTTATGGATATGGCAAGGTCCATGCTTGCGGAGTTTAAGACTCCGTTAAGTTTTTGGGCAGAGGCTATATCCACGGCATGTCACTCATCCAACCGGCTCTACTTCCGCAAAGGTTTGAACAAGACTCCTTATGAAATCCTCACCGGCAACAAGCCTAACATCTCCTACTTCCGTGTCTTCGGTTGTAAGTGTTTCTACTTGATCAAAGGTTGTCGCCTCACTAAATTCGCATCTAAATCACTAGAGGGTATTTTTGTTGGTTACGGTGACGAATCCCACACTTATAGAATCTATGATAATGCTTCACGGCGCATCATAGAATCTTGTAGTGTGGTGTTCGAAGAGAATGACGGCTCCCAAGTGGCGCAATTTCATGTTTCCGATGTAGATGATGTAATACCTCAAGAAGCCATAAGAAGAATGGGTGTGGGATTCTTCCGCCCCATTGAGGAACCCCTTGTGGTGGATCGAGAAGGACAATGCTCTACTCATGTGGAGCCCTCATCTACACAAGAAACCGTTGCCCAAGAAGAGCATGTTGCACCAACCCAAGAACAAGTTGAAGACCCTTAACCCGTTGATCAAGTTGCTATGCAAGATTCAAACTCTCCATCTCCTGACGCTAGCCAAGATCAAGACCTTGCTCAACCATCTTCTTCAAACATTGAAGCCGAGCCCATTGATGATCAAGGTCAACCTACCGGTCAAGGCGGGGACTCGAATGATCAAGATGATCAAGTGATACCTCCAAGATGCAATGAGGATATCGAAGCCTGTCGTCAAGCTTGAGTTGCAAGAACCATGGAACATTGTGAACATTTCCTTGACAAGGTGATTGGTGATGTGAGAAGCAGGGTGTCCACCCGGAGGCAATTGGCAAATTTTAGTGATCATCAAGCTCACATTGCCATGTTTGAGCCAAAGAAGGTTGCCGAAGCTCTTGAAGATCCGGATTGGTTGCTAGCAATGCATGAAGAGCTCAACAATTTCGAGCGCAACAAAGTTTGGAAGCTAGTTGAGAAGCCAAAGGAGTGCCGCAATGTTATTGGCACAAAGTGGATTTTCAAGAACAAGCAAGATGAGCATGGCATGGTGGTGAGTAAAAAGGCTCGATTGGTGGCTCAAGGGTACTCTCAAGTTGAAGGCATTGATTTTGGAGAGACTGTAACAGCCCAGATTTGGTACCCTAAAATATGGGCCAATTTTTCACTTTTTGTTTGGCATTGCATCATGGCATCCATTTAAAATTGCTTAAGTTGAATAAAGCAACAATTGTAAAACAACAAAAAGGGGAGCAAAACCTTTCCCAAATTTCCAACCCAAACACAATACTCATTTTGGTAAAACCAATTATTCTTGAGTCTCCAAATTGTTAAGGAAACTCAAGGATATATTTTTCTTTCTAAATAGTTGCCAAAGGCTAAATTTATTGACAAGCAACTAAATAAAATTTGAGAAATCAATTTGGTTCTTTTTAATTTCTATTGTTGGAACCAAGTTAAGTTTTCCAAAAATTCAAACTAAAATCATGGGGAGCTTCACTATGATCGTGAGAGTCTCCATGAATATTTTCATTATTTTTGGAATTGTTTAAATACTCCAAATAAATGAATTTGGGAAGTTATTAAAATTTTGCCTTAATTAAACCCTATGGCTAAATGTGGTGCAATCTTTTTATTCTGGGACAATAATTTTTGTGGTGTTTCCTTAGGACATAGGGAGCCCGCATGTATTTTTCCAGAATTTACAAAATTGCTTAAATAGCTCTTTTAATTAGTTAAACCTTGTTAATTTAAAAATCAGGAAAAAGGGAAAATTTGGAAAAGCCCAAATCCCTGTCGCGTGGACCCCTCATCTCAGCCCTCTCTCTCTTCTCTCTCACCGTGGCCATGGCACTGGCGCCATGCCTCTGCCTGTGCCGCACGACGCCGTGACCTGGAGGAGACCAGTGCCCCCTCGATGATGCTACCTGCTCCCCTCCCTCCGTTCCTCCCTGTTTTTCCGGATCGAGGCAGCTCTCCCCTCTCCCGAGCTTCTCCACCGCCGCCCCTGTGTCGAGCTCGTCACCGTCGTCCCGACTCCCCCTCGCATGGATTCAAGACCACGGCGAGGTCCGCCGCGCTCCCCTCTCCCTCCCCACTGGCCGAATCGAGCCGGGGAGGCCCGCAGCCGACGGCCGCGTCCTCGCCTCTTCCCCGCCTCGGTATCGCTCCGCCGGCCGAATTCCGGCATCCCCGTCAATTCCCCGCCATCGCCGACCCCTCCCAAATGATTGATGGTGAGGCCCGCGTCTTCTCTCTTCCTTCCCGCGCCCCCTCTTCTTCTTCCGCCGCGATGCGCTGTCGATTTCCGTCGCCGGCCACCGTGCCTTGCCGCTCACGCGCGCGTGGACGCCCGGCCCTCACCCCGGCCTGGGCCGACCGTGAGGCCGGCTCCCTCGGGCCACAGCCCGGCCTAACCACCGGACTGGGCCGGCCACAAGGCCGGAAGTCTCTGGAGCTGCCCCGGCCTAACACCCGGTCTGGGCCGGCTCTAGGGCCGGTACCCTCTGCCACTGGGCCGGCCTGCAAACCGGCCTGGACCGACTTGTGGGCCGGCCGCACAGTAAAAGCAGTTTTTGTTTAAACTCAAATATTTCATAACTTTTCAAATATTGGTCCAATTTCAACAAACAAAATACCATTTTGATCAGGAAAACAAACCCTACAATATGAGATCATTGTGACTTTCTTTTGAAACCATATTTTGCTGTTTAAGTAAGAATTCCTAAAATGGGCTAAATAATACCGAATTTGAGAAATTCACAACTTATTAATTATTGATCCGAAAATGATGGATGCACTATCCCTGTGATCCACAATTCAAATGATACTCAAACATGTTGATATCATGTCATGATCACAACTTCCTAATTGATGTTGTTCATAATTTGATTAAATGTTTTAAATTCAATTATTCCTTTAATTTGCTATTCATTCATCGGTGATCCAAAAATTATAAATAAATTACCGAAATGATCGGAATGCCGAATCCTATCCATTCTTGTCATGTTCATGCATATTTGAGCCACCTCTCTAATAATTTAATATTTTATAAAGAATGTGGCCACTAAGATAAATATGGGGTTGGTTCCAAATAATTGCACTAATTATTTGGCTCCTCATTTAAATTTGCTTTTAATTTTTATAATGATATCCTTGCATCAACTTGACATGTCATCATGTGATTGAGCATTGCACCTTGTGTTCTTGTGATTTATGTGTTCTTTGCCTTCTCTTTTGGGTATCGATAGATTTCGGAGTCGAGGGTCTCTCTAACTACCCCGACGAGCAGTACTTCACGACCGGGCAGCAAGGCAAGAGATAACCTAACCTTCTTGGCATCTAGCATCCTATGTTTTTAAACTTATTTTATCCACCATAATATTGCATGCGATTCAAATGTCTCTTTTGGTAAATATTAGAATACCCTATGAATGCATGTTCTTCCCCGAGCCAATCACATGTATCCCTACCTATGAACCCTAGGGTTGAAGTGTTGGCCCGAGATAAAGTTATAATTGTTGATGTTATATTGCTTAGCCATGCTTAGAAATGCTTAGTGGAATTAGTAGATATGTCCGTTATTGAATTCCATAATTATTGATGTTGATGGAATGATTCGGGCATGGTGGATAATGGTGATGCTTAATTAAAATGCTAAGACGGTTTGGGTGAGTTGCCATCGGGGATGGTGTTTTGCCTCACTCTAGCCCCTAGGTGTGAGTTCTTTACCTCTTGAACCAAGACTGAGCGTGCTTCCGAAGGTGGGGGCATATGGAACCCCCTTTGACCGAATAAGTTGTGAGGGGCTTGTCAAGGGTCCTCTAGTTTGCTATTCCATTTGCGCGTGAGTTGTGTGGGTGGAAAAGAAACGAGGATGGTGGTGTTTAGGAATGTGGCCGCGGGGCAGGGCGCTGGGAGCGCTGAACCTGTCCTTCCGCACACTGATGGTCCTTGAGTAAGCCTCATGCAATGTAAAGGTCTAACCGCGCCCGTTCGCCGGCCTTCCCCGGAAGAGGGCCAACTAGGTGAGCCGGACGGTACCGATGGGTAAATTAGTACACCCCTGCAGGGTTTAATCTTTTCGAAAAGCCGTGTCCGCGGTTATGGACGACTTGGGAACGGATATAAGATCATAGAGAAATTTAACCTAATTGATATGGCAGCTAAAGGTTGCATAATCAACGTGTGATGAAGGTTCATTTCCTCGAGGGTGATTCGAGGGGGTGCCTTGGTGGAGATGAGTGGGTTTGGCTATAAGTAGGTTCGCCGAGAACCGAAGATGAAATGTTACCCTCTTATCCCCTTTATAAAAATACTCTGAGTAGACGAATGCCATGTGTCTGTTATGTTTTCGGTTTATGAAAGTTAGCTTTATGCAAAAGAACTACATATACAACTTTAGAGCCTCCGTCAGTCATTGGGCCTATATCGCCCTACTAAACTTGCGAGTACGTCGTACTCAGTCTCTCTTTGCTGCCTCTATGATTTTGTATTTCAGAGGAGGACGACACCGAGCAGCTAGGTGGGTTCTTCGTTGACGTCGACTACTAGTCTGGGGTTCCCAGGTGGCAGCTTGGGACCGTGGAACAAGCTGGCTTGGGTGATGTTTATTTGTAGGCCTCTTAGGCCATATATTTGCTTCTTGTTGTTAGACAACACTACCCGCTTCCGCTTGATGAATTGTTGGATCTGTGATCCTTTTGATGTGTAATATTTGTATTCTTCTCGTTATATGAGTTGCTATATGATTTGTGTCGTAGAGTCATGCAATGTGCCAGTTTGTTCCACAAGTCTCGATCTCTGTGTTATACCTTGATGGTTGTGCCAATTACATAGCCTCTCTGTATAATTCCGGGGTCGGGGCGCTACAAGTTGGTATCAGAGCAGGACTGCCTGTAGGAAACCCGTTCTTTTGGTCGATGTCGAGTCTAGTTCGTGAAAATTATTTTTAACCTAAAAATGAGTTGTGAAAACCCTCCTAGGATTCTTTTTACTCCTTATCCAATTCACTCTGATCTCGGTGTCATCTTACCTCTATTTGATTTTTAACGGTTCTTCTGATTATCGGCAAATTCTAAATCTTTAGGATCTCGGGGTTTGGGGTTCCTACCTTTAGTTACTAGTTATCCTTACTCCTCTGCCAAATCTAAAACATGAAGAAAGGAAGTATGATGGTTCGTCAAGATATTCCTTTGCTTTAGCCCAAGATCTTGAACCGAAGGTCCCGGATTGTGCTAGGGCTCAGGTGTAATGATTCATGGGGGTTGTCACCCTTGTGAGCATTATGCTATTGTGGGTCCCGGTGCATGAAGCTGATCTTTAACCCAAGATCTTTTCCGTTGAATCCTGGTGTTAAAGGTCGAATCCTACATCAGGTTGGAAAAAATTGAAGTTGGTCCTCAAACTCGAGGTTGCAGCCATAATTGGTTTCCTCGGCAATGCTCTTCTTCGTCACTAGCTTACCTAGGCTCGCTGTTATGGAATCATCTGAATCATGACGGGATTGCTCTTAGCGAGCTTTCCATCAATAATTGTGATCCCTCCGGTAACACTTTTCCTGAAACCCTTTCGGCACTAGTTGTCGGAAGAGTGCTAACCCGGGCTTCTACAATATCCTAAATTGTTGTTAGCCCATTCCTTAATCCAAATCTGTTATCAGTTCCCTATCTGCATGCAGACAATCAAGTGTATCATGCATTGGGGTGTTCTGATGCATGTTATCCTTGTGCTTCGTCAAGGCATTCCACTTCGGGATGCCAAAAAAAAAAAACTCCGGTACCTCTTCCATTTCCGGAAAAGGGTCAAGGTTTTGTGATTCGCGGAGTAAGAGCTTGTCTAGCTTTTGTTCCGTTCCACCCTGGAGTGTCACACTCTTTTATATCGAGAGGTCGTGCTTAGTCTCATGACGGGCTGGCTGAAGAGATGCTTCTACCCTTCCTTATCCATCTACCTCCGAGCTTTCAGGGCTCGAGAATGTCGAGGATGCATATCGTTGTGGTAATCGGATATTC